>NJDD01002495.1:117178-159622 GCA_002245505.1 Calephelis nemesis
AGCGAGATGGTGAATGCCAACGCGACCCCATCTCGCTCCTAGCCGGGCGGCAAGATGGCCATCGCAGGGGTTTTTAGTGGGTAGGACTGCCCCAGTAGGAGGGTGCCGACGCTTCTCGACGGCGGCGCCGGGGCAGGAGGGCCTGGGGCAGACGAGCCTGGGCCCTAGCGAGTCCCACACTCGGGCCGCGCACCCAAGCGCGGCCCGGTCGTGCGTAAAGGCATTTTCCCCTGCGAGAAAAAAAAAAAAAAAAGGGCACCCACGACTAGCTGAAGACATTAAGTCCTACAATGTGATAGGTGGCAAGCCTATCACGGGAAGTGGACATATATAAACCCGGACAACGTTACTTTTTTTTAGATGATTGCCTGATCCAGGGATTGATAGATCACAGAAGAGATTATGATCCGAACCTACATCGAACTGTACCGAGCTGATATTAGAGTGAAACATATTCTATGATAAATTAGAACATTAGCAATCATTTTAAATATGGGTTGCCTAAAAAATCTGAACCAGGTTTATTTAAATGGTTATTCATTAAATGCTGCAATATTAAGATATTTAATAATAAATATTATCCCGATTTAAAGTTTAAGACTTACAAAATGTGCAAAAGTTGGGTTGCCTGTCACTTATGTAGGTTCCCTAGTATAAGCAGACATAATGTCGTTGCCAGTAGCGTTCACATGATTCGTTATTAGGGAGAAAAACATATATAAACATATAGATGCGTATTTTTATGTGAAACAGTGAAACACATTGATTGTTTGCAAAAAAAATCAGAAATAATATTTTAATCATTAATTTAAAATTTGTCCAGGATTTTTAGGCAACCTATTTTTGATATGATTGCTAATATTTTAAATTTATTATAGAATATGTTTCACTTTATTATCAGTTCGTTGTAGATCGATGTAGGCTCGGATCTTGGACTATGAGACTAACAAGCTAGATGTTACTGAGAATACTATAAAGCTTAACATAAGTTATGCTAATAAGAAATAATAACATCACTGAGTAGGTACATATTGACATTAAAAATTTGCACACATGTGATAAATCTAGCGCACTTTAAGAAATTCACTTGAAATCATGATCTCATATTTATGGTTATACCTACTTATCATGGAATGTGTAATAATTCTGATTTCCGCAATATTGGTATCATATCATGTATTACTTTTAGTATCTAACACATTGTGATAGTTATTCCAGAGACAAGTAGAGTACATAATAAATAAATATTCGCCTCGATGGTATAGCGGTTCAGTTATTGGACTTGACTGCCCGAGGTCCTGGGTTCGAATCCCGGGTCGGGCAACATAAAGAAGATAAGGTTTTTTCAAATTTCTTATAAAAAAACGTTGCTCGGGACAGGCGATGTGTCCGGTTGGTGATATGCCAGCCACCTATCACATTATGGGACTTAGAGTCTTCGGCTAGTCGGGGGTGCTCTGGTTGTGCATCTGTCTATCTCTTTGGGGATATGGGTTTGAAGATACTTTTACCTACATAATAAATTACCGTACATATGCACATTCTCGGGTTACATTTAATATTGAGTTAAACCTTCAAATATTAGGTGATTTAACCCTAGTTAGACAATAACTCAGTGTTAAATACTTAACACAGGAACTTACAAGTGGCCTTAAGCGTAGTAAAACTGCAAAAAAACTTTGGTTTTATAAATTAGTCATCTGGGTACACAAAAATATAGTATTTTTCGAGAGTTTAGATTGTAGATTTTATATCAACAGAACCACCTCAATAGTTATGTCTTTCAAATACAAAAACATTTTTTTAAAACGGTCCTGATATTACGGGAAAATAGATTGATATACATACATACATAAAACATATTGGATTTGGAAATAATCTTCCTTTTTTTTGCAATCGGTTAAAACAGCAATAACAGGAAATGATAGTCATGAAACAATGTTCATATCTTGTCCTAAAATAACGGAAAAATAGATTGAAGTATGTCAAACATAATATTGGAGTTGAACATACGAGTATAATTTCTTCCTTTTTTCGCAATCGGTTAAACAGCCATAACAGGAAATGAAAGTCATAAAATGATGTTCATATCCTGTCCTGAAATAACGGAAAAACAGATTGAAGTATGTCAAACACATTGGAGTTGTACATATTATAATCTCTTCCTTTTTCGCAATCGTTTAAAATAGCAATAACCAGAAATGATACTCGTAATTTGAAATAATATTCAAAAGTACCTAAAATGACATATCCGATTCCAGTTCCTAATGTGAATGAAATTGAGATTTGTCAACTTTCCGGATTTCTAGTTTAATAGTTCACTTCATACTGAATGAAGCTATGTTTATAATAATACGAGAAAGTTTTTTAGCACATACTACACAACAAAAAAAATCGGACTACGCATCAATCAATTACAGATATTCAGTTTTTACTTTACCCCTTACTTTTACCCCTCTCCCGTTGGAACCCCTTTAGTGAAAAGGACAAAAAGTAGCCTAACTTTCTGGAAACATGCTCACTGTCCAAACTTCGTAACGATTATTTCAGTAAAAATATATCCGACGTCAATCATGTTCGGGACAGTCAGACAAACGAAAATTCAAAATTTGCCTATAATGTGTTCTACAGTTTAGTTTAAGTCGCCTGCGCCTATTTTTTTAATATTTTCAATGTACAAAATGGTGGTCACGATATTCTATAATAAGATAATTTGTAGGCGATTTTTAAAGAAAAAAATGATTAATAAAAAAAATATCTTAAAAAACACTTTCATATCTAAATGAACCATGATCCTACGATTTTTAACAATAAAACGCTTTATTTATTACATTTTAACCTTTTTTTTACTTCGGCCATATAAAAAAAGTTTTTTGTTTTTACACCTGAAACTGCTATCTATTTGTTTTTGTAACCTTAAACGTTGACAAAAGCATGGTAACTAAAAATTGGCTTTTCAGTAGGCACTAAATGAAAAAAATAATAATAATGACTGAATGAATAATGAAAAGACTTAGTGTCTTCGAATAGTCGTGGATGCCCTGGTTGTCCCTCTGCCTACCTCTTCGGGGATATGGGCGTGAAGATACTAAATGAAAAAACTATACTAACCAATACTTAACTCGTATAGCTAAATATTATGATGGTTGAAATAATCAAACGATTAAAAATACTTACCAACTAATAGAGACGACAAATTGTCAATAAATGTTGTTTGTATGTTAAGCAGGACAATTAGTCATTGGTTGAAATAATAATTGAAATGATTGTCACGATTTCGATGTTGTTGTTGTCAAGAAATGTTTTAAGCGAAACAATATGCTATTGATTGTAGTCAATTCCTACCCTATTTTTTGAAGAGGAAAACAAACGGTTGCTTAGTTTTCCTCGTCTTCTATTAGTTAGCTTACGAGATAGAAATTAGTATACACAACAGAAGTAGCGCAATCTAGAGAAATGTACAAAATGGCTGCGTATCTTAAATTGGTCCGGGTCTCCGGTGGAGAATAGACCATTTCATTCCATTCCCATTAATTTATTTTACATATTATTTTGTCAACATTAACTGACGTGTTTCCAATTAAATGTAATCATAGGGGTTATAAACCAAATGCTCAAAGAGCCCATTAATAGTAAAATGTGGCGCTTCAACCATATATATTTTGTTGCATTTGTTTGTTCATACATTTGAATTTTCTTAGAATGATAAATTATATAATCGTCATGAATTATATGCATGTTAAATACTTTCAGATTGTCGTCTTTATTATTTTCACACGTTACTGAGGAAGGTTTTTCGTCCTTAGATCAAAAAAATAATTTTAAACGTTGCGTTTACCTACTGGCTTCCTCAACATTAATTACCCTTTTACTATTTTAAAATATTGCTGACTCTCTGTAATGTATAGGTCTTTCTATTATTTTGACTTCGTTAAGTGACTTTCTATGACTCTCTGAATAGAGGCGCGCATTAGAGTCAAACATATTTTGATCATGATGATGTTCTGTTCTTTAGTGTTGTGTTACTCTTCCTAGTACGTATTATAAAACGCAACATGTAGCGACATCTATAGACGACATTTTGAACAACTATTGAACGTAATCAACTTTTATCTATGTTTGGTGAGATGGAGTGAAAATGTGAAAGCTTTTTATTCAGAATGATTAAATTTTGTATACATTTGGGTGAAGTCATTTTTAGTGGCATCTTTTACAATTTTATTCAAATAAAGTGCGCAAGTGAAATATTCGTCAAGAATTTGACTTCATTAGCTTAGGTAAGGATGGCACTTTACTGATGAAATAATCTAAGCCCGATTTTGCAGGTAATAACTAATTTTAAATTATTTAAAGTAAATATCTCTGGCCAATCTACACATATTGAATTTCACCCCGAAGTAAGCAAATTAACTCGTGTTATGGGTGCAAATAAAGATACTAATAAATAGAATCACTTCAATGGATACTAAAATAAATTTTATAAACAACCTATGCTTACAGATATCTAAATTTTCAATACACTAAATAATATGCCTGCTCTTGTCGGGAATCGTAACTGAGCCTCGCGGTTGGCTTGACTTGACTAATAAAGTACTAAAATATAGCTGTCTATATTTTGTGATGGCAGATGTTCACGCTCATGCAAAAATTGAAAATCTATCAATCAAGAAAAAAGAAAGTAAGAAGATTAAGAAATTCATGCCGCCTAGAGACACGAAAGGTGGTAATGATGCGTTGCCAACCTGAGGCTGGGATGTTAGGCCTCGAGCAAAAGTAGGTTTACCGGCTACCTTGCCCTCCAAACTGGAACACGTCATGACGTTATGGCGGCAGGAATAGGAAAGGAAGTGGTACCAATCCGGGTGAGTCGCTGCGAAACTCTACCACCTAGTCAGATGTCACGGTGTTAGTGACCGTAAGCCTAAGCTCGCTTTTACGAGCTGCCTGGCAGGAAGGCAGATGGCCTATTCCGCAAAAGGAACCTGGACCAACACAATTTTGGGATTGAATACATTTTCACTCCAAGTGGGCAGAGAGCACCAAGTGCTAAACCTCACGACACTTGCAGAGCCTCCTCGCTTCCTCCACATTCAGTAGGTACCCTTTTTATACAAACACGCCGATTTTCCCTACATTCGGACAATACCCGAGCGATTTGATCGTAGAATCATAATATTAAGATATGAAACTAAAACTTAGGACACCTTTTCACGAAAATTGCGAGGATAGGGGAGTATGAAATTTGGCACATTTATAGTTTATGTGTAGAAAAAGAGCAGCACGCTAATATATTTCAATAATAATGCTTATAAAGTGCATTAAATTAAAAAATAAAACACCACACTTACTACCATGCATTTGACATACACAAACAATAATATTTATAATGATAACAGATCACAGATGGCGCGCAAACTATATTCATAATGTTTGAAAACAAAGAACTTAATAAATAAAGATGGCGTTCTTATCAAAAAGAAAATTAACAATAAAACATTAATAATGTTTGATTATTATATGAATAGCATATAATTAAAATTTACTACAACTAATTTAAATTTAAATAATATGTATATTGAATAGTTAATAATAGTTTATAATAATTAGGCGCAGTAAAACTGTAAAAACCGACTCCAACTATTTCATTCACGTCGCGATTTGATACTTAATTCGTTTTTCGAAATAAAGAAAATGATTCCGAAATGGTCCCACATAATTATACAAACATCTTATTAGAAGTTATACTTAATGCTTAAATTTTAGTATAGATTACCTCTTGTCGGACCATGATATTATTAACATGGAACAACCTCGGAATCATGACCTAACTTCCTTAAAAAAGAACAAAGTCGTTCAGCTATTGGCGCCGTAATCGCGATTAACAAACACGCAAAAGAAAAACATAGTCTCAGTGATAACCTCCTCCGTTTATAGAGTCGGTTAAAAAAAGGAAGAAAGCAATGGCTGGTATGGTAAAAACAGGGAAAAAACCACCTAATTGACTGATAGTATTGAATATTTCCAGTTTTCAGATCAGATCACTTTACACAATTCACAGCCGTCTATAATAACTTTTGATATTGGGAGGCACCAGCAGCAGCAAGCGTATGGATTTCCTGATAGTAATAAATTCACGCCGCCTTGAAACGCCAAAGGTGGTGATAGTGCGTTGCCAACCTGATGCCAGGATGTTAGGCTTCGAGCAAAATTAAGTTTACCGTCTACCTTATTCTCAGAACCGGAACACGTCAATGGCAAGCACTGAAGTTATATTCAGGAAAAGGTATCTATTCTCACCTTCTCATCTTCAGAAAAGCAGAAGGCAAAGGAGCACGACCAACACAGGGAAAGGTCACGTATTTCATGAAAAGAAAGTATCTTTACTCCCGTAATATTTTTTAAATACCTTCGAAATATAGAATTGACAATCTACATTTTTATAAATATAGAAAAGCATTTTCTTGCCCATATCCCCGAAGAGGTGGGCAGATTTACAGCTAAAGCACCCACGACTAGCCTAAGACACTAAGTCCCACAATGTGATAGTTTGCCACCTATCGGCAACACATCCAATCCCAAGCAACGTTACTTTTTATTAGAAAATTGAAATAACACATTTTTTTTAGATTCCCAACAAGTGGTTCAAATCTGGGAACCCCTAAAGTTAAGTCCAACATCGAACCGCTGAACAATAAAGGCGGTAAGAATAATTGAAGTATAGGGAACAATTTGTAAGCTGCGTCAGTAATAATTTTCCCCATAATTCCGTAAAACATACAAACATTATGATTTTATATGTATATATTTTATTCTATTTACGTTTATTTAAATTAGTATTTGGCAAGTGCTGATAGTAGAGGGTAAATGTGTTTTGATTCTGGATCATATTTCTGTTTGAATAAGTTGTATTCAGCGGAATGGTTCTGGATCAGCTCTTCCATGAAGCCCTTCATCAACTTCTTCTGGGCTAGAGTGCACTTGGCGCAAGCTTGTTCAACAGCTTCAGGTAAGTCATCTGAAAATTAATATAGCAAATGTTTTATAAAACAATGAGATAAGATAACAAACAAGCACACAAGGTTAGATACAACTTAGAGACAATAATTTAAATGAATGAAGAACATAGAAGATATCTAATGTACGTTAAAAATATTTCAACAAGTTTAGAAAAAATGTGATGTTCATGACTTGACTTAATAACGAGAATAAAAAAAACCCGACGGGAGTACCGGCAGAAGTGAAAACTTGAATATTAACGTTGTGCACTTTTGATATTTTTGAATGGTTAGGCAATAATTTTGTACGAATTGCTTTAATTATCAGTATGAAAGTGCTATTACTTATGTGGTTAGAATACAATATTCAATACTTGCGCTTTCGTACACAAACATGTCAACACGAAAATTCGCGCAAGCGCCCTGCGCCGTCTTACGAATTTTCGATCAGGTCACGTGTCCTGACGTTAGTTTAGAAGGTTCTACCCATCCAAAAAAAAGTGCGGAACGCCGCCAAAGAAGTTTTCACTTGAAAATACTCCACAGGACTTAAATTCTCAGTAGCGCAAATGGTTAGAGCATTTGTCGGCCTGATACGAAAGGTTAAAATCCTGTCTGGGGCGATTTTTTTTATTTTTATAAAATTATTTAAAAAAGCCGATCTCAATAAAAGAAGCAATTCAATAAATAAGCAAAACATAGGCTTATTCTATATCATTTGTGTGTCAATGCGTACATTTCTAAACAATGGGATATCGGGATAGGTGAAAATACGTAAAAAACGCTCGTAAAATGAAAACTAATGGGCCTTTCTAAATCAAATTCTTATGGGACCTTTCCGAAACAATCCGCTTAAAACAAAAAAAGAAATTACGTACGTAAACCGGTTTAGAAACCACAGAAAAATCGGTGCACATACATAAAAAAATATACCGGCCGAATTGAGAACCTCCTCGTTTTTTTAAACTCGATTAAAAATGTGTTTCTCTCAGCTACCAACAGAGGCGCTGTCGAAAGTTTTCATACAAAAAAATACAGAGACGGTAGCGAGTTTAATAAACTTGACAAACTGTTAACTCATGGTAAGGGCTCTGATTTGGATTTTCTGTTTTTCCTAATAAGCACGCGGCTCTCTTGATAGTAATGGTAAACCGTCAACTGAAGACATAGTACTATCAGTAAAAGAAAAGAAAGTTTTGAAATATGAAAAAAATGAGGAGGAAGTTAGGCAGATTTGCAAACATCCTAATACTTGGCTCTCGATATTATTTTCGACCTCGCAGGAATAAAATATGTATGTTAAATAATTATTTTCTTAAAATCTAAATGTCATATTTTTTTAAACCTTCTGTTAAACACTTACAGGCTAAATGAATATATTCAGGTCAAAGTTAGATGTAAAATGTGTTTTGTTAGAAACTTTGGTGTTACGTTTGTTGATCGCATTATATACCAAACCAGAGTTTGTAGACCTGAGAGAGAATGAGATAAGGTAGTGTTAGAGTTGTTCATTGTGTTATTTAACAAATAAAGCAGTACTGTTTTTGTTTTGTTGTTGTTGTATTCGTTTATTTTTTTACGTTTTTGTTAAAAAATACAACGAACAACTCTACTACTACTCAATCCCATCCTTTCTCTGGTCTATAGTCTCTGGTCTGGTGTACAATACGATCAACGAGCGTAACGCCAAAGATTTTTCTAAACGCTCTCATTTAATCTTATTTTCATTCTTTTTTTACCCATCCCTGGCTTCCATAGTGTAGCTTTGGGATAAGCATACAACGTATGCAAGTCTAAAGACCTGATTCAAAACTTCGCTTTGTTAATTCAATCAACCAACCAACTTACTCAGCTCTTACTCTATTCCCTACACTCTCTTTTCTATATTCATGGTGTACTTTCTATCCCACCTAAAAGCACTACCCAGTTATTCAATTTCCTTCACCTGTTTCCAGAATAAATCTTTTCTGAAACCTCTTACACACGGTCTGGCCACGTCTCTGTCAAATACAATTACATTGATTTTTAAGAAAACAATTAATTTCACGCCCATGTTTCCGAAGTGGTAGACAGAGGCACAATTAGGGCACCCGTGACTAGCCTAAGTCACGAAGCCCCACAATGGAATCGGTGGCAAACCTATCGCCAACTTGACACCTATCAAATGTCATTTTTATTAGAAAATTGAAAATAAACATTTTCTTTTTTATGTTGCCTGACTCTGGGATCGAACCATTGACCTCAAGAAGTCAAGTCCGTAGCCAGAACGCTAGACCACAGAGAGTTTTCTATGTTAACACGCGACTTCGTCAGCGTAGAATATTTAGGTACCTCGGACAGCAGCTTTGAATAACTTCGACATGATTTTTATACAAATTTTGACCCTGTCGTAGTTCTTTAAGTCAAACTCGCGTCTTTAACTACATAAATATTAAATTTCATGACAATCGGTGTAGCGGTTTAGCAGCGAAAGTGTAATAGACTCAGACAGACCTTTGAATTTTTAATTAGAGTATCGTTAGCGTAGAAAATATTTTCATACAAAAATTTCATCCGCTATTATAGTATATCAGGGTTAGATTTTTGAAAAAAGTAGCTTTTGTTTGAACACACGTCTTTAGTTATATGTATAATAAATTTCATTGAAATTGGTCCAGTGGTGTAGTCCTGACAGTGCAGCAGACAGAAAGACAGAATTTCTTGTTTATGATATCGATAAGGAAGTAGATATAAATTTTAATAATACAAGTTCATCTGCTATTAAAGTACTCTGGGTGTAGGGGCTTTCGCAAGCTTCCTACAGACTTTTGATGGTGATAATTGATTTATTAGAAAAAAATAAATAAAAACACAAAACATCTTAAAACTTGAAAATAATGATTTAATTACGAACTGATATGGATTATATTTAAAACTATGATTAACTTATATTAAAACTATTGATTATTATTATTATTATTATTATTAATGATTGATGACAGCCCGCGATTGATTAAATGATTTGATTAATTGATTGATTGATTATTTGATTGATGATTTGGTTATGATATGATACTGAGTCCGCCTGACGCGAGAGTCTGATACGAACTGATGATATTTTTGGTAATGATGCGAGACACGGCTTCCAGTCGCACAGTGAAAACCTGCTGAAGCTGCACTATGCTTAAGCATATGATAAATGTACCTGCTGAGCTCGTACACTGGGGATTGATTGGAAAAAAGTAGCCTAGTGAACTGGAGTCTTCAGTCCAGTGCTTTAGCCATAAAAACGTAACAGACAAAAAGACAGACTTTTGCTTTAATAATATTAGTATGAAAGGATAGATTAATTTAATTAAAATGCAAACAATAATATTATGAAAAACGTCACTGACTTTTGTACTTGACCAACTTTCAAAACATAAATATTTTATAAGTTACTCAACAACGCCGATATTAAAGGAAAGTTAATATATATTTGTGTCTATATATTTAACCAAGTTTAAAAAGGAGACTACCAAATCATCTGTACTTAATATGTTATGTTCTGCAGTGGAGTAAGATCCTGACCAATCACTACTAGTATACAACTAGCGGCCCGCCTCGGCTTCGCACGGTTATGAAATATACAAATAAACCTTCCTCTTCAATCACTTTATCTGTTAAAAAAACCTCATAAAAATCCGTTGCGTAGTTTTAATAATTTAAGCATAGGAAGCGACTTTGTTTTATACTATTTAACTAGTGACAAATTCGCTTCCTCTTCCCTATGTACGTTTGTATGCTTAAATATTTTAAACCACGTAATGGATTTTGATGCCATTTTTTACTATGTTGTTTTATACTATGTAGTGACAAAGTCGCTTCCCCTGTCCCTATTTCCCTTTGTATGCTTAAATCTTTAAAACTACGCAACGGATATTGATGCGGTTTTTTTATAGATAAAGTGATTGCAGAGGAAGGTTTATAATATGTAAATATATTTAATACACGTGTGCAGAAGGGGCGGGCCGCTAGTCATAAATACACATGTCTTAAGCACACCAAAATTACGATGTGTTACGACCGGCTTTTAATACTCGATTCCTATAACCAACGAAACGTATCATCATCAGCAGCCGGAGGACGTCCTCTGCTGAACATAAGTCTTCCCCAAAGAGCGCCACAAGTCACGGTCGTCCAACTCTAAGTCCTCCGGTGCGGAGACTTTCGTCTTGTCCAAGTTCATCCTAAGAAGTTTGGAACCTTTATCGAAGCCACCTGTTTGGAAGCTTTTCGAAGTCACCGACGTAATCATAAGTTAATTATTATTCCTAGTTTTTTCAAAAGCAACGAAGCGTTACTAAAGTTTTCACACAATGTTCTGAATTAACTATCAAAATTGAGCGACGTTATTAGCTATCTTCTAATCGTACGAAATACTACCATCCGTAATTAAAACGACGGTTCATTGCATTTAGGAACCACAAAGACGCTAATGCCCGGTTACTATATTCAAAAAACGAGTCGTTTTGATTACGGATGGTAGTATTTTGTACGCTTAGTAAGATTACTAACAACGGTTGCGCGTTTCCGACTATTAATTCTAAACATTTTTTGAAAATATTGGTAACGCTCCGTTACTTTTGAACAAACTACGAATGGTTTAGCTGACAGATTACGATTCGTTGATTATAGGAACTGGGCATAAGTCTTGTTTGAGTAAGTTAACCATGTACCCTACCTCTTAATTGGAGCACCACATTAGTGGGCACTGACGCTGTAGCAAAAATGTATGTTATTTAAAAACCACTATAGATATTAAGATTAAGATTTAGCCCTATACAAAACCACTTGTACATTGAGATTATATTTTGACCGCCTCGTTGGTTGAGTGGCTAGTGCACAGCTAGCCACGGACTTCAGAGTGCAACCCGTCTTTTTTTAAATTCTACATTTATTACACGATTACACTACCAGTATCAAGCAGGTATATTTAGGAAGGTAGATTATGATTCCAAAGTGGTCCTAAACAAATTTGAAAACCATCCAGTGTGTGGTTTTTATGATACTTAACGATGATAGATTGACCGCCTACTTGGTCGAGTGGCTACCGTACACGCCTAACTACACTGACCAACCGCGAAACTAGGATTCGATTTCCGACGGGAGCAGGCATTTGTGTTAACATTTAGATGGCTGCATTTCCAGGTCTGGGTGTTTATTAAATTTATTCTGGTATCTATTTACGTATTTCTATGTATTATAATCGTTGAATAATACCCATAAGCGAAGTTGTGATTCAATTGTGTATATTATCTAGGGATTATAATTATTATTATGTAACCAGGTTATCTACTACAACAGACAGACAGACAAAGAGCTTGCTCTTTCATCTTTGAATAACGACTGAAAACGACTTTTTACGGCACTGAGAGGCTGCGCTATCCATTTATGGAGCAGCAGCTAACGACCATCATATTTTTTTTAAACTTTTTGAAACATTTCACTAGTTATCGCTTTAGAGGAAATGGCTAATAAAACATGTAACTTGGCTCACGTACTATCAAGAGAAACTTACTTTTGAGATGAGCGGCTGCTTCACTACATTCAATTTTATCTATAAAGCAATCCAAGAAGCTTTTGTACAGCGCTTTATCTGCTACAATTTCCTTGATATCCAGGTGGTCATATTCTTCAGTGTACAGCTCCGTAGCGGCAACTAATGTGGCCAGAGGTAACAGCAAAATGATGTACTTCATGACTTCCTGGAATAATTTAAATACTATTATTATTTAATAAATTTGACAAAAGTTGTAAGACTATATATAACAGAATCTAGAAAAGAGGTTCTCAATTGGAATGTTCGGTGTTTTCACCGACGAGCTCACGGATTTCCTGATGGTGAAAAATTCACGCCGCCTAGAAACACCAAAGCTGGTATTGTGCGTTGCCAACCTGAAACCGGGATGTTAGACCTCGAACAAAAGTAAGTTTACCGGCTACCTTACCCTCCTAAACCGGAACATGTTAACGGCAAGCGCTGACGTTAAAGCGGCAGGAATAGGTAAGGCGGGTGGTACCAATCCGGGCAAGTCGCTGCGAAAATCCACCACCTAGTCAGAAGTGTTAGGGACGATAAACCTGTGCTCGCCTCTTACGAGTTGCCTGGCTGGAAGGCAGATGGTCTATTCTGCAAAGGAGCCTGTACCAACACGGGGAAAAGTTTTATAAATTTTGTAACTTTGTTGCGTGATTTACAAGCCAATAAGAAATCGATTTTGATGATCACTTTTACAAATATAGGTCAAGAAACGGAAAAGCTGGACCCATGTTAATTTTATCCTAATCTGACTAGTTTTTGAGTACAGTATACAGTAATAGTGCATGTTTTTTTTGTATATGTTGATCAATGATGTTGTTGTCAACAAATAAAAAACTTAGGCATTTATAAGTATAACACATAAAAAAAGTATCTTCACGCCCATATCCCCGAAGAGGTTGGCAGAGGCACAACCAAGGCACCCACGATTAGCTGAAGACACTAAGTCCCACAATGTGATAGGTGGCAAGCCTATCGACAACCGTGCACATAGCCAATCCCGAGCAACTTTTTTTTAATTAGAAAATTGGAAAAACCCAATTTTCATTTTTGTCACCCGACCCGGGATTCGAACCCGGGACCTCATGCAGTCAAGTCCAGCACCTGAACCGCTAGACCACAGAGGCGATTACACACTTACCGCGAGACTACATATAACTATATTTTTTTAAAAGAGTAAAAAAGAGAGAGCGCTATGAAGGGCGGGCACTACGCCTTTGTTCTCATTTTCAAATTGTAATGGCGCGCTCCGATTGATTGAAATTAACTTAATGATGATTATGTGGACCAATAACAATGCAGTACATTTTTTGAGAATAGAATAGAATAGAATGTTGATAAAATTAATGTGGGATCATTTTGACGTTATTAACTAAGTAGGTATCTTTCAAAAAAATATTTGTCAAATGGCGACGTCAAATTATGAAATAGTTGGAGTATTTTTGCAATATCCTGCGCTTAACTACATTGTTTAAGCAACACGTTTTCATGAGTCATAACAATTAAAGATTTTTATCTTTCTGTTTATTATTTGTTTCATACTTAGACCAATATTAAAGAAACTTACTCGTATTAATGGTCTAAGGGTTTATATTGGACGCCATTACTATTATTATTCTTTTGTATTAGTATTAGTCTTTTGTAAATAATAATAGGTAGTAATATGAGTAGCAGTTTTTTTAAATTTTAGTGGGTGTGCACGTTCGGATGTGTATATTTTTTATTTACAAACTTGACAGTAATATACAAAATATCACATATTTTAAGCTTTGTCCAGGTATTCCTTACAACGACGATTACGCAGCCTTCGCGAGGCTGGAAAATAATGTGTTTATTTCTTGGTTTATGTTGGGGATTATATTGAACGAAAATGGCGGCTGGTCCATCAATTTTGAAATATTTATAGATAAAAAACGGTTTTCTCAACGATCTTGAATTAAAAGATAAGCAAGGTATGATATTTAAACAATTATAATTTTAAAAAATAAAGACTTTTTCTTGTTAAAAGATAGCCAACACACTCAAGGCTCGCCTAATGTTATAAGATAACCGCAGTCTATTGACACCATGTGGCCGTGGCCGGGGTGTAAGGCTAATTTTGCAAGTTTCTGAACGATTTTTTGAGCATGCTAAACCCTCCGCTCATTATGGCAGCATGAATAGGTACGATGGTAGCTGCAACCCAGACAAGTTGCTGCACAGCCAGTACAGCACAGTAGTCTTGTTGGTGAAAACTCGATTTGCCTTTGCTCACGTGTTACAAGCTGCTAGGTAGGTTGGCAGATAGTCTATTCATTATTCTACATAGATCAGACAAACACGGGGTAATGCAAAACTCTTCGGAAATGTTTTCTCGGATCGCTTCTTTTTGATACAAGTACATTGGATACAAATTCACAGTGGATCTGTAGGTGCAACAATCACTTATGTACTCTGAACATTGTATAGGTATTGTGCAGAATACCTGAATTATACAGAATACCAGTAACATTCATAAATATATTAGTTGAACTATACCATTAGTATGGTTATCTTTACTTAATTAATTAAATAATTTGAGAATGGTTTATTTTATTTTTCAAAAGAAGTTGATTCTACGAAACTTTGTTATAGGGGCAAAATTAAGTATCTTCACGTCCGTTTCTTTCAATAGATAGTCAGAGACAAAGTTAATAGCCGAATACAGTAAGTCCCAAAATGTGATATCTGGGCTGCAGTCATCATGATCAAAAAAGCTAGACTGCAGAAATAGCAACAAATTTCTAATATATTTTACTTACGGTCTGGTGGCATGTTTATAATAATGTCGACGCGCACAAGTACCTACCACTTGTAGGGTCTACCTCAAAAAAGTAATCTGAATCTAAATAGAAGACAAACCTGTCTTATTTTTTCTTTAGAATTTCTATAAAGTTAGAGTTACAAGTTAACTATATCTTGCACCATGGATTTTCATTGAGTAAACAAATCTAACTAGTAGTAATAATTTGTTAACTTTGAGCTTAAGCCATTTTCTGTTTTTTTTACAACTATTCTTATTTGGTTATTTAAATTTTGCACTTATTGTGAGACGCTTGCTATGCAATCCTTTAGAAACTCACAGATATTTTGTGTGCTCAATGTTTACGTATGTGCAAGTATCACTTTACTGGTTGCATAGAAAGGTGGTTAAGCGACATTCAAGACGACAGACTTTTGTAATGTTGCAATTCCTATCTAGATAATCTAGAGTTTGTATATAGCAAGATTTACAACTTAATCTTATTGCGAAAGAATCGCGATTTTATGTCAAGGTTTTTTAAAATGTAGCGGTTTTTTTGTAAAACCATTTAATAATAGTATTTGTAAAATATTAATTTGTTGTTTAAAGATCTGCTGCAGCTACATTAAAAATATTAAAGTTCGTTCGTTCATAGTTTTAAATGTTATGGAGCAGGTATATTTTTTCAAAGTCAAAATTTGAAATGTCAAAAGCACAGACCGGTAAGAAAACTATACGTTGTTAAAAGCAGGTTTGTCATTTCAATGTCAACAATATTTTTCTTTTTATCCAATCATTGACCTCTAAGTATACGGACGTTTATTGAAATACCTACGAAAATAGTTTGCCATTTGCTACAATATATGACTGCGATTCTGACAGTACTAAGGCTGTACTGTCAGAATCATGCAAGCAGGTGAGGCTACTACCAACTTACTTACTAAGTGCAACTCAATTGTCTTATAAATAGGGAAATGTAATAAAACGAAAGAAAGAACACTTATTATTTTCATTGTTATGATAATATATGTCGGCGCAACCACATTAGTTCCCCTAAAAAACTAGAATAATTAAGTAAAATAATTTGATGATGTCCAGAAAATTAGCTTATAAACCATCAGTTGATTACTTTGAGTTTATTGCGATGTAAAATTAAGGTTATCATTGTTATTTCAATACTTAGCCTAACGACTTGTAAACACCTGCACCGGCATGTGCGCCGAGCCTTATAAATGCGGCTGCACTGTAGGCGATAAGGCATTCACGATTCACACGCCTGTCTGGGACTTCGTTACGCTGCCCGTTAAATAAACGAAGTTTAAAAACACTTGTGAAGTTTGTTTGAGAAGACCAGAAATGAGTCAGCATCACGGAAACGACAATTGTGGCGTCAGCAACGATGGCGTCATACTTTACAAAAACACTACGGATGTTCCTCATTCGTAATATATTATTAAATATTTATTAATTATTTTTTCAATTGTGATGTGCTAATATGTTTATATTAATATATAAGTTAGTTCTTTATATTTATTACAAGATTCATTGTTATTACAAAAAATGTGATCAGATTCCATTCAAACCACTTTAAATTGACATTTTCAATGCCAATGATTCATATCTTTTCCAAATATTCTTTTCTGGGAACGTAAAATAAAATATCGACAATTGTAATAGTTCATAACTATAAAATTTAACACAAAATATGGCGTTTCTGGCAAGCATGAGTACTGTCTTGAATTTACTTCAAATCGAAGCGAAAATGAGCATAGAAAAAATGTCGTTATCTTTTTCGGCATACATAGTATCAAAATTTGTTAAAAAGAGACAAAGAGATATTGTTAAGTTATAATATGGCGATTTCAACAGTATATACATAACTAAAAATTTGCTATAGAACATTGTTGTACTTCTTTATTTGCTTTCTTTTTTATATGCTTCCAATCATTTTTCCTTACAAAGCCAATGTTAAGTTTTAAAGTCACTATGAAAAATGTTAAAAGTAGGTTTGTCTTTTCAATATCAGAAAGATCTGGTTTTTTGTGTTACATAAATTTATTTGTTTTCTTTTTGTATATTAAATTGTTTCCAATCTTGGTACTTGGTAAAACTTCATTAGGTATGTTTTTGTATATATGAAAACATTTGCATTGTGTAACTGCATATATTTTTTTTTAATTTAAAATAATAATATTGGCCAACCAGTGTCGCTTTTATAGTATCTTCAGACTTATTGCGAACAACCATAAAACGAAAGTTTGGCAGTTAATGTCGGTACGTTGTGTTCTTATTTTGGTACATGTCATTTTTTAAGGTAATTTAGCAATGCTAACAGTATATAAAATATTTTTTCCTCTCATCTAGGGTAACTCTATGCATTAACAAGTATCGTATTTATTACAGGTAATAAATATTAAAATTATACAACTAAAAATAAACCTGCAAATTACTAAATTATTTAACTTATTAATATGAAAACGTTTTCCCGTGTTGGTCCGGGCTCCTTTGCAGAATAGACCATCTGCCTTCCTGCCAGGCAGCTCGTAAAAGGCGGGCAGACTTACCGTCACTAATACCGTGACATCTGACTAGGTGGTAGAGTTTCGTAGTGACTCACCCGGATTGGTGCCACCGCCTTGCCTATTCCTGCTGCTATAACGTCATGACGTGTTCCGGTTTGGAGGGTAAGGTAGCCGGTAAACTTACTTTTGTTCTAGACCTAACATCCCGGCGTCAGGTTGGCAACGCACCATCACCACCTTTGGTGTCTTTAGGTGCCTGCCTGTTTGCTTTCCAATATTATAAAATAAAAAAGAATATATCCAAACATTTCTTTTCGAATAGGTTTTTTAATCTAAAGGGATACCAGTACAAGGACTTTGTCCTAGCGTTCACAAGCTAAACAGTACCAAAATATTATAAAACGGTTCGGTGGCTTAGCACTTTGTTGATTAGGTAGAATCAAAAATATCCCTTTTTTGTAATTCTAATAATTCTAACTCTTATGGCCGGGCTCTTACAACTTGTGTGGATGTTAACCGGCACAGAACAAAACTATGGCAATCTCCAACGTTGTTTAAAATTAACGTCATGCTAACTATCCCGGCGAACTTCAGTTCCTTCCAGAACTTCGTTCTATCTGTTCAGTATGTATGGGAAAAAATAAAGTATTGTTTTCCTATTTTTTCTAGAAGTTTCTAGATGGTTCTCTTTCTTTAAACCTTCTCCTGACTATAACCTACAACACATAGAAAGAACTAGCAAAATCGGACTTCCTGTTAAGGCGTAGTGTGACAACTTGGCGAAATGAATCCCCATTTTTATTTAGGCAGATTGAGCACAAAATATGTCATCTCGAATTACAGTTGAGTACCACATTTGAGTTCAAATTGAAACCTTAGAACTTTTGAACTAAGAATACAAAATCTAGTAAACATACAATAGGTATACAGTTACCCAGTAAATAGAATAACACGTTGAAATGGTTTATTTGAGTACAATTAAGAAGAAAAATTACGTATTCCAATGCTAAGCTCAATGTTATTTAAAACTAGCTTCCGCCCGCGACTCCGTCCGCGCGTATGTCGGTCTTCGCGTGACAAAACTGAAAAATTAAGATTTTTTGTACGTATGTTTCCAGGATAAAAAGTATCCCATTTTATGTCCAGGATAGTAAGGTATAGTTATACCAAGTTTCACCGAAATCGAACTTAAATCGAAAAGCGAATCGAAATTAGTTTTCACGTGATGCCTGAACATACAGTCAGACAGACAAAATTTTTTTAATCACATATTCGGGTTTGGTATCGATCCAGGAACACAGTGCTATTTATTTTTTCAATATTTTCAATGTACAGAATTGACCCTTCTACAGATTTATTATAGGTATGTACCTATAGATGTTATGGCGTTTTGAATGTTATTAAAATCTTTATAACTAGTGATATATATTGACTAAATGGGCATTTTTCCCTATAACCGTGCCAAACGTACTAACAGCGTGGATTATCAGAAAAAATTGATTGAAGTTATGCAATTTTAGGCAGAGGTTCTACTTTAAACTTCAATTCCTACGCCATTAGCTAATTTTGGTTTGTGGGTGGATGTCGCCCCTTCTCGGAGGTGGAATATTTTTTTATTAAAGTGGCGGATACATTTACAAATACAAANAAAATATTAATAAACATTCGTTATTAAATCTTTTTAAAAGCTTATCTCACTCATTTAAATACTAATCTAAATACTTATCTACTTATCGCCATTGAAAGTTTTAAATTTAAAAAAATAAAATCAAGTTATCGTATTTTTTATCCACATGGAGCTATAAATATTTTATTATTCATACAAATGTATTACAGCTCAAAATATAGCTTTCAGAAAACAAAAAAATTGACTCGTGGTGTCTGTAGATCCATAACTAAGATCCATAAATAAAATCAAGAAATGAGTCGTTTCGCATACGAACTATACTTTTTCGTACGAATGGAAAACAACGGTTATTTTGTAACTCTAAACATTTTCTGTTACTATTTGCAACGCTTCGTTACTTTTAGGCAAACTACCAATGCTTATACCAACGGATTACAGATCGTTGATTATAGGAAACGGTCTTTGAGCACAAGCTACACAAAAAAACATTAAACGAAGACACGTCGCGAAATTCAATTATTTTATTATTCTTTATACTTGGAAAACAATTTAAGCTTGGTAAAACTGCAAAATTGTTAGGGCAATAAAGCTGCAAATATCGACTCTTTCATTCGACTATTTCATTGGGTACCACGTCGTATTTTTTCTAAGATAGCAAATGTTTTGAAATGGTTCCACATTAATTTTATTAAGATCCTGCTAGCAGTTTTAACATTTTAGGCTTAGCTCCCTTGAACTATTGAAAATTGAATATGACATTTTTTATGTTACCCGATGCGAGGATTGAACCAGAGACCTCATGAAGTCAAGTCCAACACCGAACCGCAAGAGTGCAGAGACGATTTATACCGGCTTTTAATTTTTTTATACTAACACCAAAGTTATTTTTTAATTTTGTACTTAGTAAACAAAATCCAAATAATAAACCGAGGCAATCAGGAAATAAACATAAGTTCAGTACGCTTATAACACACAATTTTAAAGCAACAATAAAGGAAATAAGTAACAATAACAGTTCGTAAAGCTAAAACATATTTAATTACCTTGTAAGAAGCTGGTAAAGGATACCACTCGATATGAAGTGTACGTATAAACTAAAGACTTAAGTTTGTATCAAAATCCTGCAGTCTTAGAAGTTGCAAGGTTAGTTTCACGTTCTGCATATTAAAAGACATTTTTTACTACTACGAAATATGAAACGGATAAATAATAATCTGTGAATATGTAATGATAATGAAACAAGCTGATCTCAGTTTTTAATAAAAAAATTATTTGTTTTGTATGTCAAAGATGCTTAGGTGCACATAGAACAATTTAAGGGCAGATTGACATTTAAAAAACTGTTAAAAAAACAAAAAGAGACACACACACGCACACACACACAAGCAAACACACACACACACACACACCTAATTCCAATGATCATATGGTTCCTATGGTAAATGCCCACTTAAATTACTCTTGCCCTTAACAAACTTCCACACAAAGGAATCAGGTGGTCTATTTAATAAAGGGTACCTAGGTTAACCCTAATAACAGCGACGCTACTGCAGAAAAAAGGTAAAATAAATTATAGCTTAGTACTCTATGTGGTCGGGTGGTGGTATGCAATGCAGGAACAGTAAAAGTTTGAGATACCATAATTTTCGACTGGTTTAAGAAAGGTTAGAAAGGTTATACAGGATTTCCGGGTCTGGGTGTGTATTAAATTTATTTTGGTATCTTTATTTCTATGTATTTTTTTTGTTCCATGTATTAGAATCGTTGACTAAAACTCATAACACAAACAGATAATTTGCTTACTTTGAGATTAGATTCAATTTGTGTTACTTGTACTGAGATATTTATTTTATTTATATCTATTCGTCTGTATGTTTATGTACATTTGTTACACGATCACTCCGGCTATAACAAATGTACTTTGATAGTTCCTTTTCGTAAGTAAGATCATGATTCAGAAGATTTAATTTAAATTTATCAAGATCCAACAATGGTTTCAATGCATTATTCATAGAAGCATATTTTTATTATGATATTGGAAGGCAAACAACTAGATGGATTTCCTAATGGTAAAAAATTCAAGCCGCTTAGAGACAACAAAGGTGATAATGGTGCGTTGCCAACCTGAGGCCAGGATGTCAGGCCTCGAGCAAAAGCAAGTTTACCGACTATCTTATCCTTCGAACCAGAACACGGGAACGGCAAGCGCTGACGTTAAGGCGGCAGGAATAGGTAAGGCGGTGGTACCAATTCGAGCGAGTTGCTGCGAAACTCTACCACCTAGTCAGATGTCACGCCTATGCTCGCCTTTTACGAACTGCATGGCAGGAATACAGACAGTCTATTCTGCCAAGGAGCCCGGACCAACAAGGGGGACAATGTTATACACTGTGATAAGGTAATAACAAACAAAATACATTTTTCATAAGTTGATTCAGCTAACCTCCTTTGTGATTCAACTGAAATTTCAGAAAAATCTGCTGTTTTTCGAGTTAAAGTGGCAAAAATATTAATATGCAATGATGAATCGTAAAACTACAAAAAACTGGCTTCAATTTTTGTGATATACACTTCAACTTTAACCAGTTAATACATTTTATTTACTCATAACGTTAGTTTTATTCGTTTGACATTGTCGACAAACTTTTCCACATATTTTATTTATTATTTTAAATTAAATTAAACCATGATGCAGTGGGTGTAGAGTAAATTTTAAAAAGTAAAAAAAAGGCAAGCCTGTTGAGTTTCTTGCCGGATCTTTTAAGCGTGTTGGCACGTTCCGATTTGGTGGTAGATTTAGTATTTTAAAGACGCGTTGCAAGTGCCTCATTTAAGATTTATGTGATATGAAAATATTTTCTTTCTTTCTTAAGTTAAAGCAACCAACTTCATAGCGCCACCTGTTTAGAACAGCTTATGCAGAAACATAATTCATATTTTAATGAATGAATGAATTAATGAATGCAGTATAGCCGAATTTCGCCTCTAGGAACTGGAACATATTTGGTGTAGGAATTCGATAACCCCATTGTAGGATATATAGATAATTAATTTATCAATTCTGATTGTTGAATAACTCCACCCGTATCTAACCCCACATCCACCGATAGGTGAACTCAAACAGTTTGAAAATTTTATCAAGCGAAATAATAGGTGAAGTCGATATTTTCGAAACAGCTATGAATAAGACCAGGGTGCTCCCACTGTGTCTAAGTATTCAAACCACTTGGTAAAAACGAAATCATATGACGAAATCAGGACGGATGAAGTAGAATGGACAGTTCAGAAATATGGTATTTGTTAAGACTGCAGGAGCAGATGTAAGTAGATTAATAGGAGTAGAGAGCTGATGGGGCTTTTTTTCTGCGAAATGTCAGGGAAGAAGCATGATGGTAGGAGGCAACTTTATCCCAAAGACAACATAGATGCTATGCGTGTGTCGTTGTCCTGTGGCCGGGATGCCAGGCCTATTGTGCAATTCTACCAGCTACCTTACCCTCCAAACCAAAAAGCCATTGTGACGGTAGGAATAAGTAAGGGGTGCGCTATCGAGTCAAGTTGCTTCACAGCACTTTACCAACAATGGTCTAGTTGGTAATGACTTATAACCTGGGCTTGTCACTTATCAGCTGTATGGAAGGGAGGCAGATGGTCCATACTACCCAGTGGACCCAGACTAACAATGGGGGGATATACTTTTGATGTTTACGTTAATCAGGATTCTTAGTAAGTCTTTAGTGGTTATATACTCAATGCATACGACAGGCGGTCTTTGTTTATTTTCTGATACATTTTGAAGCAGTTTGTACGTTCTGAACACTTGAAGATAGGTTTGCGCGGAAATGACGGACAGATTTCAAGAATGCTTTTGATAGTGTTAAGTATACATGTGACATTTTGCCAGATTATGATAGACAGATCCCTGCTGCTTGTTTTGTAGTTTATGTATTTAGGGTGCGGATGGCCTGTATCATACAGGCCATCCGCACCCTCGCCTTGGTTTGATGTTAACAGGACCTGTTAACATCAAACCAAGGCGAGGGTTGGGAACTGAGGGGAGGGATCATCACGCTGGCTTAACTTGTATCTGTTACACGCAGCAGAGGTTACGATCACTGAATGTGGAAATGCACATTAGCGACCTACTAGTGGATGCTCAATGTAATAAAGAAAAAGCATATTTGAATATCAAGAAAACCAAAGTAATAGTATTTTAAAGAAGACAACAAAAATTCAGATGTAAAGGTTTATGTAGACGATGTAATGATGGAACA
This sequence comes from Calephelis nemesis, assembly GCA_002245505.1. Lineage (NCBI taxonomy): Eukaryota > Metazoa > Arthropoda > Insecta > Lepidoptera > Riodinidae > Calephelis > Calephelis nemesis. The sequence continues at coordinate 140,918 of NJDD01002495.1, forward strand.
AATAGATAACATTGTACACATCGTTTGTGCTTATAGTAGAGTAATGGGCAGGGTAGCCGGTATACAGCAGATGTAGAAAAGAGAGTGAATGCAAGTAAAAATTTGAATGTAATGCTGGGTAAGCTATTTCAAAGGTGGAATCGAGTATGAGAGCTAAACAGTGAGATCAGAAAAAGAGAAATTAAGTACGTAGTTCAGGTTCCTCGAAAATTGCTAACCAAAATTTGAACGAAATGGTCAGCTGTCTTTGAGATATAGCACAACTTTTTAAAAACGCAGTATTTTTTGATGGTTAAAAATATACAGGTAGTTTGAAATATTTAATATTAAAATTAAGACTATATCTATAATATAAAAATGAATTGCTAAATGTGTCGGTAGGTGCATAATTTACGAAAGACTGCACCGATTTGGCTAATTATTGTTTTGCTGTGTTAGTTATTGTCAGAAGAAGGTTTTTATGAAAAAAACGGGAAAATTTCTGGGAAAATGGGAAAAAGCATACTTTATTTTTCCCCATACTAATTGAACGGGTGAACGAAGTTCGCCGGAACAGTCAATAATAATAAGTTCATGTTTAATAATCCTAGTATTATGTATATAGTTTGTTATATGTAAAGACATATAACAAACTATTGGAGGAGCGGTGATATTACCAAGTTGTTCTTATTTTTTTATTTAAAACGAAACATCAACAATTTATTGGTAACAGGCTTCAATTCGCAGCTTTGCCCGTGTAACAATTTACATGTTTCTAAATACTATTTCAATGTATAAACTATGCTCCTCCGAAGTTTTATTAAAATCCATTCAGTTGTTTATGCGTGAAAGAGTTACAAACATCTTTTAATTTTCACAAACTTTCGCATTCATAATTTTAGTAGGTTATAAAAAATCTAATTATTTATCGTAAAATATAAACAGTTGTAAGTTTTCGTTTACCTTATGTATGGCAGAACAGTAGGCAAATTTACTAACGTTTGAGGCCTTAAGCTTTATAGCTTTTAAAGAGCATCAATCATAGAGCTTGCAAAATTTTAATACATTTTATAGGCAATGTGTCTTTGTTACTTTCAGAAACTCATTATGCATGCCTATAGCACATAATAAAAATGTTTAAGCCTTTGAATAGCTTACTTTAGCGACGGTTTATCTTTCAAGTAAGGGAAGTCCACGATTTGCTGGCAAACTAAACTATTAAAAAGTTCTAGATAAATCTAACTATTTCAAGCGTTAATTAATTGGACAATTTACAAAAATACAAAAACTTGTTCTTACCTTGGCTTGCAGAAGTTTTTATAAATGTATTTTATTTTGATAATACCTAAGCGCAAAACTATCTGCAAGTGTTCAGAACGTACAAACTGCTTCGAAATGTATCAGAAAATAAACAAAGACCGCCTGTCGAATGCATTGAGTATATATAATACTCAAAGGTCAAATGCGAGTATTGCCTTGTGTTAACCCTCCTGCGCGGCACTTTTTTAAGGTTTTGAGTAAGGGAAAATTATATTCCATATTACTCGTACTGAATTTTACAATGTATTTTATTTTCTGCACTTAAAGTGTACCACGCAAGACTAAAGCAGATTCAAAATAGTTGATGACAGTTGATATTAGCTATATCAACTGTCAACAAATATATATATATATAATTATATAATTTAAATAGTAGTACTATATACTATTTAAATTATGCGTTTCGGCTTTACACTTTGTACTTTTATTTTTAAATTGGTTGACCTATTCTAAATTTAAGCGAAATTATTAATTATGTATAGATCTTTAAAATACATTCGGATTTCCGAAGCTTGACGAATATAGCCGAAGCGCATAATTTAAATAGTACTACTATACCTTACTTACTTATGGGACTTAGTATCTTCGGCTAGTCGTGGGTGCCCTGGTGGTGCCTTTGCCTACCTATTCGGGGATATGTGCGTGAAGATAGTTTTTTTACTACTATACCTATTTAGTGCGTACAATGTGCAGTACGTAGTTTGGAAAAGGAAACAATATTATTTCAAACGCACATCTAGTAAAATATTTTAGAAGTTTTAAGTTGCGAATCTTTGTTTGTTATAAATAATAAAATTTGCCATGTCAAAAGTAATGCTAGTTATTATAATTTTCGTGTTCTAATTTGAATTGAAGGGTTAAACTTGTACAATAGGCCTAAGATTCTAGCCTCGGCTTTGTAAATACCTACTAGGTATACTTTAACATCGTCTTTGTCCCTATAGATTTGTGTGTGATGTGAATTTCTCACCATAAAATTACTTGTTTTTCATTCAGTATCATAATGAATTGATTGTGATTGTTATTGTCACTTCCACTGATTTCAGTAAGAATGCTGCATCTTTGGTAAAATCGATAAATCTGTTAATAAATACATAGCTTCATCGCCTATGTGGTCTAGCGGTCCAAGTGTTGGACTTGACTTCATGAGGTCTCGGGTTTGAACCCGGGGTCGAGCGACATAAAGAAAATTAAAAAAACATGTTGCTCGCGATTAAATTTGTGCCCCCTTGGCGATAGGTTTGCCACCAATCACAGTTCGAGACTTAGTACCTTCGGCTAGTCGTGGGTGCCCTGGTTGTGTCTCTGCCACCACCTTTAAGGACATGGGCGTTGAGATGCTTACTTACTTACCTTATTTAACTTACCCGACGGACGTTGTCCTATCTGAACTACTATTATCTTAGACTTTGTAAATTTTGTTTGAAATATCGGTAATTTTACGGTGACAGCTTTGGAGCAATACCAAAACAAAAGTCGTTACATCTGGTGCGGAATTTGGTACCGGTACTATAGTTTTAAAGGTTTTATATATATTACCAGTAGCGGTACTGTTTCAATATTACCGTAACCATAAAATATATTACGTAATATTTTTTCTTTAATTAAAGATATCTGTTCCTACTTGACAGATTTAAAAGACACCGATACCTAAAAAATTTGGCTACGCCTCACCTGTATTTAACGGGTACGTTTATTAGGGATTTACCGGCATTAGTATATGTATTTGCTAGGTATGGGTATGGAGACGGTACCGGTATACGAAGTACAGATACCCATTTTGGAAGCGGTATCCAGGTATCGAAATGGCAAGAACTGCTAAGTACTGCTATAGATCCTTTACTTTTGGAAGAGGTGCAAAGCGTTGTTTTCAATGTTAAAAAATATAGCTTTTAAATAATCTTTGTTTTATGGGTATTTATTACATCAAACGAGGACCTAGAAAAAACTTATCTCTTTTTTGAGTGCAACCCAAAAAGAAAAAATAACTGTTTTACTTCACAAAAAACGACCATTACCATTTTAGGGTTAACATTACTCATTATCTACCTCTTCTAAGAAAAGGTTAACCCTAACAAGATAATACTTTTACCGATAATATTAAACATATTGACTCCTATTATTGATTATATTATGAGTATTTGTTGTTTACCGCGATAAGTAGTTAACTTGTCATTAAAGTAATAGGTACCAATGACTTATTTATAACGTAATTACTATCAGGGGCCCTACCATGAACGCTTAAAGCAGTATTATTTCCATCTTGCTAAATGTCTGCCTTTATAAGCAACTTTATGGTCTACGTCATAAGGTTATCTTTCTCGACTGACAATTAGTATTGTTGAAATAGTACTGTTTTAAGAGCTTATGGTAACCCCCCTGGTATCCGTAACTTTTGATAATATTTAAAGTAAAACAAAGGAGAGGAGACAAATTGATAAATAAGTTTAGTTAAAAAACAATTCGATTTTCGAATAATATACAATATTCAGATTTCTCCCCGTTTTTTTTCGGGTGTGCTAAGTACATAAGCTCAACTGCTTCTCTGCCCAGCACCTAGCACAGGTTAAAATATAGGTAATTACCAACAAGAACACTGCTGGTAGAGTGCTATGCAGCAACTTGCCCATGACCCTAACCGCCTATACATCATCTCCTTAGTTATTCCTGTCACCACAGTGATTCTGTTATGTTCCGGTCTGGAGGGTAAGGTAGCTAGTAGTTTTGCAATAGGCCTATCACCCAGCTTCAGGACAGCGATACGCCTGTAACATCTAAGGTGTCTATAAGCCACAGTTGTCTCTTATCATCAGAATAGCCGTTCCTTGACCTTTCATTCCTTTTCCCTTGACCTTCCTTTGACCTTGTTCTGACCTTTAACATAAAAATAAAATTTGGAATTTATGATGCAGCTTTTTCCGTAGTATATTTCAGTTAATTGCAATTGTGTTTATAAAAATAATTGCTTATATATGTGAGCAGGCGTTTTATTTTTAATAATAAATAGACTGATATGAAATAACTGTTAAGTAGACAACACTTGAAACAATTGCAAACCAATCGAATCTTATCTCGTACTTAGTATGAACATTAAAGAAGGTATAACGCTTTATAAAGAGGCCGGAACTCTGAAAGATAAAATTGGTATTTTACCGATGGGCAGACTGAGAAAAAAGGACTTGGTGATATGTTTTATAAATACATATTTATATTTTTGATAAATCTTACTTCCGAGGTGTTCCTATTGCGATTTAGTCTGAAACTGAAAATGTAATCCCAGATAAATCAAAGAAATATCTCTTTTATTTTAAAGGAAGAGGTTATATGTTTTTGGGATGACTATATTTTTTTAGTAATACAACTACAAGATTTTTCCATCATTTTTAACAGTTTCAAAAATATATTTTTTGTTTAAAGCTTTTTTCTGAAGTGCTCTGATTGCTATTTATACTCGTATTACTAATCTACAAAACAGTATTAGTTAAATATGATATTTTAGTTACCTTGAACAGACTTGTATCTAGAACAATCACTTCTTTTTTATTAAATCTTACATTTTTAAGAACCTTTGCCTATTGTAATTGAAATGTCAGTGTAAACAATAAGTTAGTCGATCCTGGTCGAGTAGTGTCGTCCGAGCCATACCTACTTGGGTTGGTTGAAGGGATACACTAGCTTAGTTCAGATGTAAGTCGATCCTGGTCGAGTAGTGTCATCTGGGCCATACCCACTTAGGTTGGTTAAAGGGACAAACTGATTATAGTTTTCTAATCGGTACTTATTTTCGAAGATAGGGCAGATGTAACGAACAGACTTGTATTTCAGTTTTTAAACTTGAAAAATGTTTTACTGAGTCAAATTTAAAACCGCCTCCTATTTTTGCAACAGTTGAACTGTTTCAGTATAATTTTTTTTTACTTTGAATTATCAGCGCAATCCCACAAAGGAATAAAAACAAGAGGCAATTATAACAAAAAATGTATTCATATATTGATCGAAAAAAATAATTCTTCAAACTGCAACTAATAAATGTGAATTCTAATGTTTGTTAAAGTTTAGTCCTATTTCTTGGAATTGTTATAAAATTTTTAATCAAAAGCGACTTATTAATTTAGTGGAAGTTTTACTACAATCTTTCTAAAGAAATAGTTTTTGAATAATATGTGCGTACCAATGTACGCACATATTATTTAAAATGTATGTGTATACCTGACGCAACTACAGACACAGCTTTTTCAGTTCTAACATTTAACTTCTATTTACAATCGGTATTTCTAAGACCGACACTACTGAATATTTTTGATTGTAATATTTAATCTTTAGATTTCAGGAACTCAGCGATATATTCCTTGTACTCTCCTTTAGGATCTTCTTGCTGAACAAGTTCTTCCCAGAGATCTGGAATCTTCTCCACAAAACCATTAGATACTTTGCGAATCAGTTCGCGTTGTTTGGGCGTACATTTTTTACATTTTGTTTTTAATGCCTCGGGAATAATGCCTGGAAAGACGTTTGACATTTAAATACATTTGCAATACACGCAATATCAGGCAAATGATTATACCAACCCTATAGTAGAGTAGTTAAGAAAATCGGGACTTTGCAGATCTATTACATTACTAGAGCTATTTTTATTGATATCTAGGACAAATATCTGCAATAGTAGAATTTTGCAACAAAACGTTAGCAGTGTTAACATCGCTTTAGTAGCTCCATCAGTTTTAATATCAGTGCATTTTTCATTACTCTTTACAATATTGACTTTTTTCTTGTTCTGTTTTGCAGAGTGCATTATCCTATTAATATACTAACGAGGAGTTTCAAAATTGTGTCTGCTTATTTGCGTTTCAAGTTTCAACCACTTAAAAAACGAATCCTATTTCAAATATCTCTTGATAACAAGTAGTCAATCTTTCATAACGGCCGTATATTATCTTACAAAATGAAAAGTGCAAATAGAAAAGGTAAAAATGTTTTCTGCATTTTATGGGACATGTCATTTGTAAGGATGAAGACTGTAATGGGCTACATAAAAAGGTAAATTCTGGAACCTCAGGCCAACTCGGGGACAAAATATTACTCATGTCACCTAATACTATAAAATAATGAATTTTACTTTTAAAATCAGCTCCCTCTGCGGTGCACGGGCCTTGGTCCAAGAAACATTTTGCATAGTTCTTTAGAAGTCGTTCATTTTCCACCAGCTCATCAGCATTGAAATTTTCGTATTCGAGGTTGTAGGTGTCTTCTGGAATGGCCACAGCAATGGCCAGGATGGCGGCAAACACAACGAAAGTCTTCATTCTGTAGAATATTTTTTGGTTAGCTATTACTGGAGAATTTTTGATTGTTTTCTCCCTTAGGACGACATAACAAATTCAAAAGTTGATTTTGAATTTACTTTACGTGGCCAAGCCCGAATGGTAACCGCTCATGAAGCGTTATGTGGTATCAGATACTTCAAATCTATGTTGATTAGGGAAATATGTTGAGAGTAGCAAGTAAAATTTTAGTGGATATCACAAAATAGCAGAATTTTTAATCAACGAGAAAAAAGGAGGGAGTTCTTAATTCTACCAAGTGTTTGTTATTCTAAGTCTGTTGTGGGATAACTCTGTTAATTACTAAAAAAAGTTTGTACATTTTTTCTAAAAGTAAAAACTGGTAAAAATCTTAAGGTGCTGCTGTTGCAATTGTTGCCCCCAGGGCTTATTTGGGCCATTTTTGTTCCTTATTCATAATATTTATGACTTACCTTACAACGTAAGAGACAAACATGAAATCGCATTGTCCTCGGGTAACACCTTATTATCTTTCTTTCAAGAGGTAGGTTATTTGAGTATGTTATGATAGTATGGTCCCATATAACTTTCGTCTACCTTGACGACATCGTATTTGAAATTTGATTTAAAATAGTATTTGTATAAAAGACAAAGTTGTATTTGCCGATTTCTTAAATATGGTATACCTCAAAAACTTGCCTACATCTCATACAAATAATTTATGTAATTATTAATAATAATTAAAGGGACACACATTTTATCACTCTGAAATTATCTCCTTCCACTTATTGACTTTGCGCCAAAAACAATGCAACTAACCTAACAGTTATTTCTTAAGACCTATCTAAATACCTAAATATCTAAATACCTAAATATCTAAATACCCTCCTTGTTTTAGTTTTTAAAAAAAAAAAACAGCTTTGGAGGTTTCCTAGTCAAATAGCAAAATACGAAACGTCGGTTTTGCTAATTGGCTATGAAACGTTAAAATGTAATACAAGGACGCTATAAACTATATCATTTTTTTAAAAGTAATTCTACATCAGTGCTATTACTTATCCTGTGCTCTTTTAATGTTTCCTAACTCTGAGTGTTACCCTTTATGTAAAATTTATATATCGTATCTCATTTGCATATTAACGAAATTGCTCGAAATAACATTTTCTTGAATATTTTAAGTATAATTTAAAATATGCTATTCCGGACCAATTATCTCTTATGAAACTAAAATGAGCTTACCTTAAAAACAAATTACTATTTATACGGTATACTGAATTCTCGCTAAATATTGTATAAATACTGGTTGTTGCCCGCTACGTTGCCCGCTGGTTAATGGTTCCATAGGATATTTTTTCGGGATAAAAACTAGCCTGTGTGTAAATCCATGTGTGTGCTAAATTTCAAGAAAATCGGTTCAGCAGTTTTGCGTGAAGGAATAACAAATAAACATACAAACTTTCGCATTCTTAATATTAATAGGATAGCTACTGCAACTATCTGCAGTAAATGTTAAACCCATTTGAATTAATAAATCGACACAAATGGTAATAGACAAAGTTAAGAATTCATAATGGTATGGTATGTCAAGTTGAAACCGAATTGAAACTGATACACTAAAATAAAAAAAGTAAGTATCTTCACGCCCATGTCCCCGAAGAAGTAGGCAGAATCACAACCAGGGCACCCACGATTAGCCGAAAATACTAAGTCCCACATTGTGATAGGTAGCAAGCCTATCGCCAACCAGACACATATCCAATCCCGGATAACATTATTTTTAATAGTAAATTGAAAATGTACATTTCCCAATTTTTTTGTTGCCTGACCCGGGACCTCAAGTAGTCATGCCCGACGCCGGACCGCTATACAACAGAGGCGATTAAACATTAAAATATTTCACTACATTCCTGATTTCTTTAATTGGTCACTTTATACTTAGTATTACGTGTTTCCTAAATATTAAATCTTGTAATACGAAAACTACAGTAGATTTTATAAAGCACATACTACAAAACAAAATAACACTAAAATTAAAAAAAAACCTTTACCTCCGACCAAACGTGTAATGTATTTAAAAACCATTTGGATCAAATCAGTTTTAAAATAAAACAATCAAAATCGAAATCGTTTCATCTGTCCTTAAGTTATGATGTCATAGACATTTAAATTTAAAATGCCCCCTTTTTTCGTTAAGGGTTGATAAAACAATAAAAATCATACTATTAAGTAAAAAGTTACGCATGGTTTAACAAAAGAAAAGATGCGTGTCAAGTTTAGAAGTTCCGCCTTTCTTTCGTCAAATGAAAAATAATTTTGACTTTAAAAAAATATTCGAAATTCAATGTTTTTGGGAAATTGAAGTCAAAGTTTTACATCTTTTCACGTTAAATGTTAGGAAAAGTAACGAAGATAGGCCAATGATTAAATCTGATTTAAAAGCCTGATTATTTAGCATTAAGGCTGTTTTAAATATTTCGTTTCATATTTTTATTTTGTTAACGTTTTATGTAGAAAACTTTTACATAAGACTTTATTTGTAGTAGTAAGACTAAAATGATTACTTAAGTTAAGATTGCTACAATAAACAAAGAAATCTTCTTTAAATATTCCTGAACAAAAATGCACAATTTGATCTAACCCTGAAGTAAGCAACGAAGAAATATAACGAATCCAAAATAATTTATTTGCACAACATTTGTGTTAATAAGATATTAAAAAATAATTATGTATAGCACCATACTTAACCACATTTTTATGTGCAAATGTTTATAAAAAAATATTGTATAGTATATTATAACATATTATAATAACTACACACTAAGTCCCATAATGTGATAGGTGGCATATCTTTCGCCAACCGGGCATATTATATCCAATCCCGTCCAACATTATTTTTGTTAGAAAATTGGAAATAAACACATTTTCTTTTTCGGGAACCCCTGAAGTAAAGACTTAACAGGTGATATTTGTTAGACAAATATTTATTACGTATCATCTAGATAGATAACAAAAATCCAGAGCTGTATTACCTGAGGTTGTACTGGTTCACTCACTCTTAGCTGTAATGCTTCTGTTTGATTACCACGGAATTGCATTATTTTATATGAATTTTAATACAGGAAAAACTTACATAAAATATATAGACAAATTAGTTTTTATTGTATTTAATGGTATAAGAGCTCGCGATCTTTATGATGTATGTTGTAGACTAAATTTTACTTGGATAGATTGACAATATACGAAACTAATGGTAAAAAAATAGGATATCAAGCAAGCGGACAGCAATAGAAAAGAAAATATTTGTTATAAATAGACCATACAATTATACTCGTGGCACGTTAACATAATTCCTTAATCTACCAAGAGCTCGCTCAGACTCTCACTGAGATTTTACAGCGAAAGGAACTTCGCGGGTTTGTCTGTTCTTCCTATTCTTTTAAATACAGTTACGGATATTGCAAAAAAAACATTTTGTTCAAAATATATGGATTTGAAATATGTAGAAAGAATAACAGATTAAAGATTAATAAAGCAGATGTACAATGCGAATGTGGATAGATGTAGGTATTCGTGAGACCTAGGTTTACATTCCATGGTCAAATCGTTCGGGTGTTGATCGAATGTGGTGTCAAGAGTCTTCGAAACCGGCGTGTTTGTATGAAAAGAGTAATGAATGTGGAGGAAGCAGTTCAGGTTTGCCAGGACACAGATCAGGTTTGTAAAACAATTTATCCCAACCATAACTGTAATATATACATTCTGCAACCTTACAATTGCTTTTTTTTCATCAACTAGATTTAATACACTTTCAAATTTATTTAAAGGTTTGTCTTTAGTGTGTTGGGAAAGTTGATTGTAAGCCCATAAAGGTGCAGCTTATAGCGAGGCACATGCACAGATTGCCCAACATGATAACTACGTCGATGTGTGTTACGAGGAAGGCCAATTCCTTTATCAAAAAAACTTTTTTTAGAACTAAGACAAAGAGCTCATATTTAAGAATTTACCTTACCAGTAAAACTACCCCAAATGTAATACTTTTTTGTGAAATAAATATGTTTTTTATAATTTTACTTTCACCACCTCAACAGTCAAGGGTTTGCGTAAACGCTAGATGCCATTGAATATTTACAAGTAGGTATAGGGTTTGATTTCTGACGAGCTAGGTGTTTGTTCTATACTTACAAACATGGGTATATCTGACATTCTTCTGTATTTCTAGGTATACTTATTTGCTGAATTAGTTTAAGTATTTAACATTGAGTTATAATATTGACCAATATTTTCGCTAGCTCTCCGACTATGACCATTATGCTGTCGGAAAACACAACTGCCTTCTAAGTTTTATGCGATCAAACGTGAAAATTTCCATTGTAGCTAGATTTCGTTCGTATGATATTTTTAGTTAAGAGAAGCAAAAAATCTTTAAACAAAAATACATCCTATAAACGCCAATTATCTACCCTTGAGTTTTAAGCGGCGTTTAAGGTTTTTTAAAAAGGAAGAGTAAGTAAATGAATAGAGGTTTTCTCGAACATGCAGAACTGATGTACGACTAGGGTGTACCAACGTCATACCGAAGACAGTAAGGTTCTTCACATACTCGTACATGTGTCCTTTATCGGAATCCCTGTTTAACATTTTGTAACGTAATTTCGATAGCAGCGAATCCATAAAAATCCATAGACCTGCCATAAATTTCCAGTGTGGAATATCTCGGTTTGAGGATCCACAAGCGGACCAGTGCATTCGGAATCGCTTAACGATAATTCCGGACGCAACTGTTCCATAGATTTGGTACCTATGAGTCGACAAACAAGTTTGGAAATTCCGTACAGAATAGCAGCGTTGCCAAGTTAGCTAGCTATGTTTTGGTTATATATTATGGACTATGGGGAAATTGAGACCACCATAGGGACCACTAATTTAGCAAATGCTAATAATAAAATATATAATTTAATATAACTAATATTATATACTATACTTATACTATACACTATACTATATATACACTTATACTATCCTATCCTATCCTATTAATTAATATGTCGGCGCAACCACATTAGTTCCTCTGAAAAACTAGAATAAATAAGTTAAATAATTTGATGATGTCCAGAAAATAAGTTTATAAACCATCAGTTGATTACTTTGAGTCGATTGCGATGTGAAATTAAGATTATCATTGTTATTTCGATACTTAGCCTAACGACTTGTAAACACCTGTGCCTGCACGTGCGCCGAGCCTTATAAAAACGGCTGCACTGTAAGCGATAAGGCATTCACGATTCACAAGCCAATGGCAGCACGTCGTTATGCTGACCGTTAAATAAACGGAGTGTAAAAGTACTTGTGAAGTTTTTTTTCTGAGAACACCCAAAATGAGTCATCATCATGGAAACTACAACAGTGGCGTCAGCAATGATGACGTCACACTTTTTAAAAACACCACGAACGTTCCTAATTCGTCAAATATTATAAATGCGAAAGTTTGTATGTAAGGATGTATGGATGTATGGATGTTTGTTACTCTTTCACGCAAAAACTACAAAGCCGATTACGATGAAATTTGGTATGTAGGTAGCTGAAGACCCAGAATAAGATATAGGATACTTTTTATCCCGGAGTTCCCGCGGGATTGGGACTTACGCGGGTGAAACCATGGGGCGCAGCTAGTTAATATTATAAATTCGAAAGTTTGTATGTATGGATGTATGGATGTTTGTTACTCTTTCACGCAAAAACTACAAAACCGATTACGATGAAATTTGGTATGTAGGTAGCTGAAGACCCAGTATAACATATAGGCTACTTTTATCCCGGAGTTCCCGTGGGATTGGGACTTCCGCGGGTGAAACCGCGGGGCGCAGCTAGTATACTATATTTTTATTTATACTTACATAAAAATAATTAACAATGTAATTTTTAATTTTTATTATTTGCCATTTTTGTGCGACTCAATAGTAGCATAGATTTTTGTCATAAATGGGTACTCAATGACTAGCAGCGTTCAAAGAGATTTGAAATTCCGAATTTAAAAAAAAAACTAATATGTGTCATGTGTTTACGAAATTCCTTTTTACTTATTCCTTAAGGAATTATTTCAAATATAGGTCTGTAACGGGCCTATGAGTAAGTGTCACAATGTAATAGGTGGTAAGCCTATTACCGACTGGACACATGTATAATCCCGGGAAAATTTGTTCTTTTTATAAGAAAATTGTAAAACCATAATTTTTTTTCAAGTCCAAGCCCGGATTTGGTCAAACTTTACTTACTTCCCTCGCAATAGAATTTTATCATTTCAGTTACAGGTTGGCAACGCAACATTTGCTTCTATCTTTGCTATAGGTGACGTGTATTCAAATAAACAACATCAAAATCGGTTGTAGACTAAGAGACCGTAGCGTTTGTACGGTACGGTCTATTTCCTGAGGATGACTCGGTATCCTGGTGAAACGTACGGGTGTGATTTGGTGTTCTGTGGTGAGTTTTTCGACAAAGTTGGCGAAGGAAGTGACAAGTAGTTTTTTTTGCCAAGTTGTGACTCTATTCGTGATCTGGTCGCGGGGGTGGGAGGTGGGAACTTTAGTTAGGCTTGTCACATTCTCTGTGTCATTTGGAGGACTACATGCCACAACAGTTACACTGCAAACGCGAAATTAGCAAAATAAAGGCTTATGTTACATCTGTTAAAAGTAACGCCTGTTTCAATAAAACATCAACATCGTTAAACAAAACTTCGTTCACTTGTCACTCGATTCTCTCTGCCGGCCCTGCAGAACTGCAGACCCTGGAGAATTTGGCTTCAGGTATATATATGTAAACATGTAAGTAAAATGACCCGTACGTTCAAATGTTTCTCTAGATTTCGTGTTGTTATGTCTGTCAAAAATTAAGGGACTATCTGTAAAGTACAAACCACAAAGATAAAATACAAGTGATCAAGTGCAAGTCGTACTCGGCCATGAAGGGTTCAGTTGCAACAATCATAACATAAAAGTTCTTTCAATTCATTCCATATTTCTATAACACAATCACCAAACAGGCTTCACACGATCTCTATATATAATTAATCCAATTTTGTTTTTAAGATCTTCGCTTACGCCAGGTTAAGACCTTACCAGGTTAGGGTAGCCGGTAAACTTACTTTTGTTCGAGGCCTAACATGCCTCTGGTTGGCAATGCACCATTACCACCTTTGGTTTCTCTAGGCGGCGGGCATTTCTTACCATCAGGAAATCCGTCTGCTTGTTTGCCTTCCAATGTCTTAAAAAAAAATAATAATGTATCGGGCTGAGCACTCTGCTCGTCAACAAACTCAGGTGAAGTTGTAAAAACCACGAGGTTAGCAACTCATTAGTTATTTCAAAAAAGTTTAGTTATTTTTAAAATGATTTATTTGTCCATGACTTTTGTAATAATCACATTTTTTCGATGTTTATAAGTAGTACATAATGTTGCGTTAATCTTCAATTTTGCGTAGTAGGTAGGTATTTTCGAACCTAAATTTTTTTATACTTTTTAAATGATATTGAATTGTATATACATATTGCATATTAATATGATTCATGATTTAAACTAAAAATTAGGTATTTAATGCATCATTACTGTGATTTTAACATTACTAGCGATATAAAAGGTACTTATTTATTTATTTATTTAAAATTCATGCACCATATTGTACAAAGATGGACTTAAGGCTACATGGCATTCTCTACCAGCCAACTTAACTTTATTAGAAATAATAACAAATGGGGTGCAAAGAGAAAAAAAAACTATAACTTACATTTGCAAACACATTTCCATATAATTGTAGGTAGCATAATCATATACATAAACAATACATATATACCAAAAAAAATACTTGGCATAATATAACACAATGTTACACGAAAAATACGTATTCTATAAATATAGTCATTCTACATACATAAATACAAAAATACATATTTACACACATACACATATATATTCAAATACACATACATATGATACAAATATACATCTATATAAATACATATAAAAATTAAACAATAAATAGTGTTTGACAACACTACTGTGGTAAATAATTGAAAAGGGAAAAACATACTGATTTCTGATATCCATAGGAAGAATGTTCCAAAAACGAACAGCTTGGAAAGTGAAAGACTTGGACACAAAAGCAGTACCTACGATAGAGTGGAACTTGAAGAATAGGATTATTTTTGGAACGCAGTTGCCACGAATGAGTTAAATGTTGGAATCGAAATTTAGATTTGAGATACTGAGGGGTATGAGGGTTGTAAAGTATATTAAATAAGGTACAAATCATTCTAATTGTCTGCGTTGACGAATAGGAAGCAATTTGAGTTTTTTCCGATAAGATGAAACATGATCATATTTTCTTAAACCAAAGACGAAACGGATGCAGTTATTAAGCATACGCTCTAATCGATCCAAAAGACATTCATTGAGGTCACTAAAACAAACATCGGCATAATTAATAATTGGAAGGACAAGTTGCCCCGTGTTGGTCCGGGCTCCTTTGTAGAATAGACCATCTGCCTTTCTTGCCAGGCAGCTCGTAAAAGACGAGCATAGGCTCACCGTCACTTAACCGTGACATCTGAGTAGGTGGTAGAGTTTAGCAGCGACTCGCCCGGATTGGTACCACCGCCTTACCTATTCCTGCCACCATAATGTCATGACGTGTTCCGGTTCGGATGGCAAGGTAGCTGGTAAAGTTAATTTAGCTCGAGGCCTAACATCCGTCATCCGGGCCTCAGGTTGGCAACGCACCATTACAACCTTTGGTGTCTCTAGGCGGCGTGAATTTCTTACCACCAGGACCTTTAGACAAATGGCACAAACGCTATTGAAATGGAATAGAATAGAATTCTCAATGGATGGGATTGACATAAGTATACGACATCTAATTTGATCCGACGAATAGAGTTTTTAATAGGTAGACAAATGTTATTGTAGTCTAAACGATTTTACGAAACGTCAGAATACTTTATTCATTTTATCGTTAACCGTAGCCAAGTGGCCGGTTTGACAAACGAATTCTACTAGAAGCGAACGACAATAGGCGGACGCCAAACACTTGAAGTTATCGCTACAAAATGGCGAATATTTTGATCAGCTGACAGCTGTGTGGAAGTGAAAGTGTGTTTATGTGATTGTTATTGTATATATCGGTGATTTTTTAACTCCACCATCAAGAGAATTTAATATATTAGCAAGTTCATTTCACATTCTCACACTTTTAATTCGTCGTTGAGGACCTTGCTGGGGTCTTGATAGGTCTCCATGCCTCTAAAATAAACATAAACTACGATAAGGGCTTTGTGTCTGGCCTCTGGGTGATGTCATTGTTTATTGTATGATACTTAGTTTCTTATTAGAATGAAAGGGCTTTTTAAATAAATGTAGGAAAGTTTAAATACCTACCTTTACATACAATGTAAAAGAATTTAAAATTGCTATGGGCTAGCCCGTACGCTCGGTTCCATCACTAAAATAAGGAAAAGAATATTATCCTCCATCATCCAATGATATGAAAGTAGATATTATTATTACAAGTTCAACTTTTGGTTTTAAAACATGAATTTAAAGTACAAACCTCTTCTAATACTTTAACTTATATTATAATTATTACATTATTTTAGTGTTTTTTTTTAAAGTATCTTCACACCCATATCCCCGAAGAGGTAGTCAGAGGCACAACCAGGGCACTCTCGACTAGCCGAAGACACTAAGTCCCGCAATGTGATAGGTGGCAAGCCTATCGCCAACCGGGCACATTTCCAATCCCGATCAACGTTTTTTTTTGTTGCCCGACCCGGGATTCGTACCCGGGACCTCAAGCAGTCAAGTCCAACAACTGAACTGCTAGATAAAAAAAATAGAATAAAAATATATAAAAATAGAAGACAAACTGTCTCAACTTTTTACAAATCACTATAAAACTCGGACGCTACACTTCAAAATGACATTTGAGAACGAAATGAACGGAATGAAATTCGAAAACATGAACAACTTTGTTAGCGATAGAATAGAATAAGCGTTCGCTATCTCGTAGTACATTTGGCTACCAACTCATGAACGATATTGCTAAGTCGTTAATATTTATTAGAATAGAATAGATAGGAAGTGTTTGCCATTTGTCTAGAGACAATGCCGTTTGTCTAGAGACACAGGAAATCCGTCTGCTTGTTTGCCGTCCAATACCATAAAAAAAAACTGTGTCGGGAACCTTGGAATTTACTCGAGCATGTCAGATTATAATAAGGGTGATAACTTGTACCACAGCTAAATAACTCCATCATAAAATATAAATATCTACACATTAAGACGCTTCTTGATTTACCTGTCTAACTTTTAACCTAGATAGGTTAACCTAGATAGGAAGGTAGGATGTAAACAGTTCCGATTCTTATTAAATAATATGATGTAAATGGTCATTACATTTGATCTTAGTTTACATTGACCATGCCATGGCATGTGTCACTAGCTCTCCGACTATAAGAATATTTACTCGTAAGACAAACATTAATTGACGGAAGTCTTATAAAAAGCGCCTTCTATACTCGAATTGAACTCAGTAAAATATGCTGTTTCAAAACAAATAGTATTTACACAATTATATGAGTTGTATTAATAATTAAATAGTTGTATGTAATCTTTTTTAGGTACTCATTTAAAAAAGAAACATGAAACTTTCAAAAAGACATATTGTTTTTATTAGTACAAAAAGCTTTTATCTTGTTGGTGAAAAAGACAGATCAAATAGTACTGTCAAAAGTAAAGTAACTGCCCATAAAGGAAGGTATAAAAGACATGTACAATCTTATTATATTTTAATTTTTCTCTCTTTATTCTGGTAGTCATTTTGTGTCGCATTCCCTGAACTTGTTTAAAGTTATGTAACATGCATATTAGCTACATCCCAAAGACCGCCTCTCTTAGTGACCGCTTGTCGTAAAAGTTTATTCCCGCATCCGATAGTAGTTTTTCGCTAATTACCTAATGCGCACGCGCTCCGGTGAGCGACGAACAAATTGTAATTCCTTTTGTCTGTGACGAAATCGATATTAAAACTGTCGTATTTTGTAAACTGTGTTTGTTTTGGACCCCTGAAGTTTACAACTGGCGCCCAACGAGGGGCCGATTCAACGAAAACTAATTAGTGATGCCGCCAAAAAAGATGGTCGCGACCCGCCATTCCAGCGAAGAGGACAGCGACGAATCTACCGGCACCACTACCGCCGCCACTGTCGAAAAACCTAGTGTGATTTCGATGACTGAAGAACAACTTAACACGATCATTGCGGGAATCACTAAATCACAAGCTGAGATGAGTCAAGAATTAATTGAGAAAATCATAAACGTTCGTGCGCACGTGGCTTCGCCCGAAACCCGCGCCCGCGGCGCCACCATGCTAGACGCCGCCGCGGCCGCCGCTCCCGCCGCCTATAGTAATGTCCTTTCTGGGACGTTCGCCAAATGCACGGCTAGATTTAATGGCAGTGAAGAAGACAACGCTGAATCACTTGAAGCCTTTTTAGATGCCGTTCAAACCTTTAAAGAATGCCTCAACGTGTCCGACCGGCACGCCCTGAAGGGGTTACCGATGTTGCTGACAAGGGACGCCGCCGTGTGGTGGCAGGGTGTTAAGACGGTGACGGCTACGTGGGACGACGCAGTTGCAGCGCTTCGTGGCATGTATGACTACCCTAGACCTGCGTTCTGGCTATTTTCATGTGAGCGTGCACCCCAGCGATAGAGACAAGACTGCCTTCTTCTCTCCACTTGGTACGTACCGATTTAATAGGATGCCGATGGGTCTAAGAAATTCAGGGTCTACCTTTCAACGTCTCATCGATAGGTTCAAGTCAAATTTAAAGAATATCACGCTATAGGGGTACTTGCATGATCTAATCCTGGTGTCAGAGACGTTTGAGGACCATATAGAGGATCTGGAAGCGGTCTTCGAAAGGTTGGCTCTGTTTAAATTAAGAGTGAACCGAGAAAAGAGTCATTTTGCCCGAAATTCGGTTAAATTTCTTGGTCACGTCATTAGTCCAGCTGGTATCCACATGGACCCAGGTAAGACAGAAGCTATCGTGTCTAGGCAATCTCC
>NJDD01002495.1:159872-177825 GCA_002245505.1 Calephelis nemesis
GTGGCAGGGTGTTAAGACGGTGACGGCTACGTGGGACGACGCAGTTGCAGCGCTTCGTGGCATGTATGGCTCCCCGCGTCCCGCTTACAAAGTGTTCCGCGAAGTGTTTGCTAAAGAGCAAAGTGTTGAGCGTGCCGAAGTTTTCATAACGCGTGCTAGATGTTTATTGACTAAGTTACCATATAGTGTATATGAAATAATGCAAATAGACATAATTTATGGATTGCTAAATAGGCGTATTCGCAAACGGCTACCGCGTGAGGCGATTATAAGTATTAATGATTTAATTCATAAAGCCCGGTCAGTAGAGGAGGCGATCTTGGAGGTGGAGGTAAGTGGAACAAATTCAGTACCTTTAGGGAAATCACATCGCGATGTACGAACGTCCGTTGTAAACAAAGCGTCCCCTACCATTTGCTCGAGTGCAATGTCCCCTACCATGTGTTCCGAATATAAATATTCCCCTACTATTGACCCCAGTTTTAAAGAAAAACGTAATCGCACGCGTTGTTCTTACTGTCGCAATTTTGGACACAATATTGAGCAGTGCCGTAATTTAATTTCGAAACGCGAGAGTATTGCCCCTACTATTAAGGTCGAACGCGACTCAACTTCAAACAATAAAGATAGTTCGACCCGCGTGGGAACTGAAATTTCAACCCTTCGCTGCTACGGCTGTGGTCAACCAGGGGTCATAAGGTCGCGATGTAATAACTGTAAGGATGTAGTACAGTCGCACAAAAAAGTTGACTTCAACACATTACATATATTGGATAGCGAAAATTCGCCACCATTAGTTAATATTTCAATTATAGGCCGGGAGGGTGTTGCTACAATTGATACGGGTGCGACACACTGTGTAGCGAGCCGATCTTTATTTAAATTATTTTCGGATAATGAGGTTAAGTGTGTTCCTAAGCGGCTAGTATTAGGTTTGGCCGATGGATCGCGTCAAACGCGCGACGTTTATACCGCGTGTGTGGATGTCGTTATGCAACAACGCGTCATTCCCACTGAGTTTTTAATTCTCCCAGATTCGGACCCTAAAACGTTGCTTGGACGAGATTTTATCTCTCAGGCAGGTATCGCGCTAGACATAGCGAATGAATGTTGGTATTTTGTTAATAACGCAGAGCAAACCTTCCCTTTTGTGCAAAGCTATGATCTTGTAGACACCGTACCGCACTTAATGCATGTTAATGTCGAGTGCCTAAACCTTAGACCTGATGAAGGTCAAAACTTGACCTCGGATCAGAGGATTCGTTTAAATAATTTTATTAGCAAAAGAGCGGAACAGTTCAGCGCGACGGGTCCTCCCACCGAGTTCGCGGTTCACCGAATCAAGGTTAAAGACGACCAGGAGCCTATCGCGTGTCAGCCTTACAGATTGTCACCAGGTAAGAAAGAAATCCTTAGGAAGGAGATAGATAAATTATTGGATGCGGACATCGTTGAGGAGTGCGAATCACCCTGGGCGGCCAACGCAGTGCTGGTTCCGAAGAAGGACGGTAGTACGAGGTTATGTATTGACTACAGGAAACTCAATGCGGTGACGGAACCTGACCGTTATCCTTTGCCGAGGATCGAGGACATTCTACATGCGGCTAAGAGGACTCAGTTTATGACTACCCTAGACCTGCGCTCTGGCTATTTTCATGTAAGCGTGCACCCCAGCGATAGAGACAAGACTGCCTTCATCTCTCCACTTGGTACGTACAGATTTAAGAGGATGCCGATGGGTCTAAGAAATTCAGGGTCTACCTTTCAACGTCTCATCGATAGGTTCAAGTCAAATTTAAAGAATATCACGCTATGGGGGTACTTAGATGATCTAATCCTGGTGTCAGAGACGTTTGAGGACCATATAGAGGATCTTGAAGCGGTCTTCGAAAGGTTGGCTCTGTTTAAATTAAGAGTGAACCGAGAAAAGAGTCATTTTGCCCGAAACTCGGTTAAATTTCTTGGTCACGTCATTAGTCCAGCTGGTATCCACATGGACCCAGGTAAGACAGAAGCTATCGTGTCTAGGCAATCTCCCCAGAACCTCAAGGACCTGAAGAACTTCTTGCAAACCACGAGCTGGTTCAGGAGGTTCATCCCGAGATACGCTGAGGTGGCTCGGCCGTTGACAAACCTTTTGAAGAAGGCAAGTGCCTGGCAATGGAGTCCTGACCAACAGGAAGCTTTTGAGCATTTGAAAAAGCTTCTGACATCTGCACCGATTTTAAGACAGGCAGACGAGACACAGCCTTTCATCTTACGAACAGATAGTAGTGGCTACGCCCTGGGAGCAGCTTTGCTCCAGGGGGAGGGGAACGAAGAACGTCCTATCGAGTACGCTAGCCGTCTCCTGACCGCAGCCGAGAGAAATTACAGTACTACGGAAAGAGAGGCACTCGCCGTAGTATGGGCGGTAAACAAATTTCGGGGGTACATAGACGGAGCAGAGGTTATCGTCAGATCTGATCATCAGCCCCTCAGGTGGCTGATGAGTACGAGATCCCCTAGTGGTCGGTTGGCGAGATGGGCGCTTTGTCTGCAGGAGTTCGATTTGAAGATCGAATATACACCAGGTAAGGCCAATGTTATAGCCGATACCCTTTCCCGACCTGGTTGTGAGGATGATGGCGACTGTGAACTTGGTCTCGCTATAGTCGACATGCCTACTCGCGGCACCAAGGATGTGCGAGAGAACCAACTGAAGGATCCAGACGTTCGCAAGATTATCGAAGATATGGAATCTGATGAACCGTTTATAGGAAAAACGTGGGCAGACAAAGGGTACGTTTTGAATAATGGTGTTCTTTATCGTTATGGCCCAGAGAACGACACTAATGATGACGCCAGCCTCGTTGTTCCGGAGCATGAGCGTAGCAGTGTGATGGCTGAATACCACGACTCCCCGACCGCTGGACATTTTGGCGTTGATCGTACTCTCAGTCGCATTGCCGGTAAGTACTATTGGCCTGGCATGCGCACAACAGTGGCTAACCACGTAAAAAAATGTGTAGCTTGTCAGAGGTATAAGGTAGACACTAGAAAGCCGTCGGGCTTACTACAGACTCCCGCCAGCACGAGACGATTTGAAGTAGTGGCCATGGACCTGTTTGGTCCGTTGCCTGAGACTACACAAGGTAACAAATGGATCTTCATTGTAGAAGACACGTGCACCAAATGGGTAGAGCTGTTCGCGCTTCCTAACGCAACTAGTGGCGAATGCGCCAAAACACTTATCATGGAAGTCTTTCTGAGGTATGGGGTACCTCGACGAGTCATAAGTGACAATGGGGTTCAATTTGTTAGTGAAGTGATGCAGCAGGTTTGTCATGCTTTCAATATTACCCAGTCGTTAACACCGCTTTACCACCCAGAAGCTAATCCCGTTGAACGTAAAAATCGGGATCTGAAACCGCAACTTGCCATCTGGGTCGGTCGGGATCATTCCACTTGGGACGAACACTTGGCTGCTATACGGTTTGCTATGAACTCCTCAGTCACCTGCAGCACTGGTCATTCGCCAGCGTATCTATCGTTCGGTCGTGAGTTACGAGCCCCGGCTGACGTCTTGACTGACATGAGGGCTATCATCGAAGACGACAATGTGAGTACAACTCTTACGTCATACCTTAAACGTCTTGCTACCGCTTTGATTGATGCTCGGGATACTCATGAAAAATCTCAAGTTTATCGGAACAAATACGCCAACGAACATCGTCGTCCAGCTCCAGATTATAAGGCAGGAGACCTGGTGTTACTAAAAACTCAAGGGTCCAACGATTCTGGCCGTGGGCAAACCCCAAAGCTAATTCCTAGACGCGACGGACCTTATCGCATTCGCGAGGCAGTTAGTGCCACTAGTTACATTTTAGAACGCGTTGGTGATAATAGTGTCTTGGGTAGATATCACGCATCAGTCCTGACGCCCTTTATAGGTTATGCTCAGAGCCCTCTCCAAGAGAAACGTAGAAGGGGGAGACCACGTAAAAACTAACACGCGCACCGGGACGTTGCACTCGTGTTAGAGGGGGAGGCTGTAACATGCATATTAGCTACATCCCTGAGACCGCCTCTCTTAGTGACCGCTTGTCGTGTAAAGGGTGCGGGGAGAGGGGCGAGCATGAGCCGCCGCTCGAATTGCATTTCTTTATTCCCGCATCCGATAGTAGTTTTTCGCTAATTACCTAATGCGCACGCGCTCCGGTGAGCGACGAACGAATTGTAATTCCTTTGGTCTGTGACGAAATCGATATTAAAACTGTCGTATTTTGTAAACTGTGTTTGTCTTGGACTCCTGAAGTTTACAAGCTTTCATATTTAAAAGACACAAAAATGGTAATGTTCTAGTAATTATAGTATATACACAAAGCAAAACTGAACAAAATCAATGTCAATAATGTTATGTAATATAAATTTACAGTTTTATTAAACTGCCTCTTTGGTCAGTTGGACTTCTACATAATATCTATTATTATAGTTAAATAACCTCCTTGGTTATATTTAAATTTGTTTTTCTGTACACCAATTAATTTTAATAATCTATTTTAATGTGCATTAAGTAGAAAATGAAACAATCATTACATAAAACTAAAGATAGCAAAACTACCATAAAATGTTTGATTGGCATTTTAGGTTAGAATTCATCATTTTCATTTAAAAATTATTTCTAGTTGTAAATGTATTTACCTTTTTCAGAAACGGTTCCGAAAACCTACGAAGCTTTCAATTCAAGTTATTGAATTAAAATATCCAAATTAAAAACACAGGACAGTTCTATCTAATCATAATACCTAATTGTATTATAAGTTTTAACAATGTTTTATACTTACGAGTTTTATTGAAGACATCATATTACTCGTAGTTATCATAATCTCGTTGCAGAAACAAAAAACAATTTCTGTAAAAACAAGTTCATGTGGAAATGCTTAATTCAAATACTGGTGTAGGTCAAATAGGGCAGATGAAACAGAAAATTCAATCTAGTGTGTTGAGTGGTGCTAGTTTTCTCAATCTGCAAATCCAAGATCGGGTTCAAAACAAAAAAATAACATTTTAAATGAGTTAAACATGGAGACACGTTTTAATGTTTACAAAGTGGTTTTTAAAACATGGCGGCTGGGCTGCCAACATTATGGCTACGGAATCGTACTATTCATACAGTTTGTTATGTACTTAAGGTAAAAAAAGGTGTTCAGTCATTTCTATCGATATTGTTTGTCATAAAATTGGAAGGAGTCTTTGTTTGTTTAGAAAAAAAAATAATAACAACAATTAGTTATAAAATAGTAAAAATAAATTCAGTTTATTTTTGAAGTGAAATTTCTTTATCGGTGTTGAAAAAAAAAATTTAGTTTAACATTTTTTCGTTACGCGTCACATTTTTCCGTTACGCGCCATCTTTGTTCTTATCCCTACCACGCGTGATTCGAAGTATACTCTTTCCAGCGGAGTAGGGATTGGCAATAAACTTTATTTAACCAATTTCTGTTGCATTGTTGCATTTGATAATTCTTTGAAAAATGTTTTAGAAACAATCTTAAATGTTTCTCTCAATGAAACTAAATGGAGTCAAGCGGCACTGCCGGTACGTCATGGTGGCTTAGAAATACGTAGAATGCAAGACGTTCGTTTGCCAGCTTTTCTGGCTTCTGCTCACGGAGTTGTTGATCTAGTCACTAAATTAATCTCTCCAAATAGTGATAGATTAAGCATTCAATTCATGACGGAAGCCGTTTCTACTTGGTTGTCGTTTAATTCAGGCTTTGGAACCCCTGTAGCTCAATGTTCCCAAGGAGCGTGAGATGACATTGGTGCAAAGAGAGTTGTTGACCGGATTACAGAAGAGGAAACAGGCTCGGATTTAGCAAGACTCAAAGCAGTCACTCGGCCTGAATCAGGAGCCTGGTTACATGCACTCCCATCTCCTCATGTAGGTACACTTTTAGATAACAACGTTCTGCGTGTAGCAGTGGCTCTTCGTTTAGGTTGCAACGTATGCGAACCACACAGATGTATTTGCGGATCTACGGTTGAGTCCAACGGTCACCACGCTTTGAGCTGCACTCGTTGCTCTGGTAGGTTTCCTAGACATCATGCTCTTAACGACATAATTCGTAGGGCACTCGTTTCTGCCAATGTCCCTTGTGTCCTTGAACCACCTGGTCTCAGCCGATCTGATGGAAAGAGACCCGATGGTCTAACTTTGGTTCCCTGGAAAAAGGGTAAGTGCCTTTTATGGGATGCAACTTGCGTTAGTACCTTTGCTCCGAGTCATCTCAATCGTACAACATCGCCACCCGCAGCGGCTGCTGAGGATGCAGCATTTAAAAAAAACCAAAAATATGCAGCTCTGAAAAATACATATTTGTTTATTCCTATTGCAGTAGAGACAATGGAAACAATGTGCCATGAAGCTAAGTGCTTCATCTACGAATTAGGGCACAGACTCCGAGATAACGGGCATGACACCCGCTCCGACTCATTCTTGGTGCAAAGACTCGCGCTGGCCATCCAACGTGTTAATGCCGCTAGTGTCATGGGTACTTTTGCACCAGGAATGCTTCGAGGTGGTTTATTTGAATAATTATTTGTTAGTTATATGGTATTTTTAAGGTAGGTTTTAATATTGTTTTTGGCAAATTTATTAAGGAAGTCATAAATTTATTGCGTTAAGTGTATTTAAGAACCTCTGAGTATATTATTATTGATAATTAAAAAATAATATTAATAAAACTATTATAACTAGTAAATAAAATAAATATATAGCGTATATGCTTAAAATACCTAAATAAATATAATACATTTCTGTAAAGTTGCATATTGTAAATTATTTTATGAAAAATAACGTCATAAAGAAGTTTCATTTCTTCACTTCTTACGAGTGTACGCTAGTACACGCAAACATTTTTTTTTATTTAGAACCAAATCTAATGACTGAACTCTTGGGGGACCACGAGCCCGGACTCTATTTTAAGTTACCATTTATCAACCAGTTTGTTTATCGTTTGTCTGTCGGTGTATTATAATTTTTGAATGTAGGGACAATGAAGGTTTATTGAAAATTTTAACTTTTTGGTTTTATTGTTAGGTTATTTTTTTGGTGTTTGTAAAAATTCTGCTGAGCACCAACTAAACTTGTTTTAATTGCATGCTATCTTATTCCAATGAAACGAGAATAAAAGGGATTTTATATTGCTATTTTTTTTAAGCTAAGCTCGGGCCTATCGTGACGTTTATAATTAACGTTTTTCGAGGGATAGATTAAAATTCTGTAGAAATATATCTGTATAAACTAAAACTGTATAATTTAGTAAAAATTTCAAAATAATCGGCTGAATGCTTTCATAAATTTAAAATAGTAGTAGTAGCTCGCCTTTTGTGCATTTTTACCTTCTCGTGTATTTTGTGTATTTTTGTTTTTTTTGTGTGCAATAAAGTGTTAAATAAATAAAATAGTTTCCATATTTTCGATCTCCTGCAAAAATTGCTTTTTTGTAGATCGACTTATTCACTTTGTGCCTATCGATTTCTTAAAGGCAGGTAAGTACGTTTAAATATACTAAATAAATTAAATGGGTTAATAGATAAGGCATAACATAATTTACCTATTTATAAGAAGTATAATATTCATAAATTAATTTTGTTAGATATTGAGAAAATGCCGTAGCGTTTGCTAAAGCTTTAAGGATTTAGCCGTAGGTCGCGAATTTTATGTATATTGCTTTTATACTGTGATTGCCGTAGCATTTATGATACTACCAATGTCTAGGAAAAATCGTATTTGATCAATTATTTTAAGAAAAGAATATTACACGAAATTTTAATTTAAAATGTAGTAAGGGTGTTGTGGAATGGATGTATGCGGAATGTATACGCGCCAATTTATGATTGACTTTAATTTCGTACAGTGTATCAAAGATCATACAAATAGGATCGATTCAACTTTACGGTTGGCAACCCTGTTATTGTAGTGTTGCCGTATATCAATGATGAAATTTTATAAAATGGCAATAAGGACTGCAGCGCTACCTTCCACACAATTTTAGAATTAAAATAATCAATTTAAAACTGCTGAGAACTGTCAAATTCACTGACCGAAAAGACCATGCCTCCGACGACCGGCGTCAGCGCAGGTAGGTATTATCGTCAACGTTACATCTCCCGACACGACTAGCCGGCGACATCATGTTATTGAGGTAAGTTCAACATATTAATATTGTGTTGTTGTGTATTTGTATGTAGTGTAGTGTTATTAGGTACTGTAATGTATTGATAATATATATAAATATAATATAGTAGTACTTAGATATAATATATATTTTATGTACATATTTAAATATTATGTAAATATTATTTTAAGTGTAGTGTATAATTATTTATTATAATTTATAAATGTGGTTACGCCACAACACCATGTTTCTTCGTCTAACTTGTCCAGATAATGGGATACATTATGTTTGAAAGTAGTAGCAACCTGACCTTCGTATTGAAATGGCTCACATCTGTAATTTCCCAGCGGAAATGCCAAGAAAACTTCATGTTTGTGCAACCTAACCGTGACATATATTTTTTGAATTTTATGGCAACAAAAATAAATGATTTGGACGTATAAGTCACTGTAAGATTTGAAACATCGTTACTTTATAATTTATCTCGCGCGATTGTAAATTATCTAAAAATAATTATTAACTGTTCCTAACTATTTACAAAATGGTCGAATATTATTCGATAGTTTATAATTTGACCATAACAAACAGTCAAGTTGTAAATAAAACAATGAAGTTCACAATCTCTCCATATTTGATTACACATAAAACTGTAAAAATGTTGTACTATTTAGCCGGTATTCACAATAATTCTTGGTGTAGCAGAGAGTTAGAAAACAAACAGAACAGTTGAATTTAGTATTTAGTATAGAATTCATCATTTAGTACTTCACAAATTGATTAAGTGTTTTTTTTTATGATATTGGAAGGCAAACAAGCAGACGGATTTCCTGATGGTAAGAAATTCACGCCGCCTAGAGACGCCAAAGCTGGTAATGGTGCGTTGCCAACCTGAGGCCGGGATGTTAGGCCTCGAGCAAAAGTTAGTCTACCGGCTACCTTACCCTCCGAACCGGAACACGTCATGACGTTATGGCGGTAGGAATAGGTAAGGCGGTGGTACCAATCCGGGTGAGTCGCTGCGAAACTCTACCACCTAGTCAAAAAGTGTTTGCTGTTTTCTTCATTTTTTTTATTTATGAAATCGCATCGGTCTTTTTGTGTTCTAACAACAAGTAAGATATTTTATTGAGAGAAACCGCAGGATCGAATAATTCACACACACATCTGACATTTTAAGTTTACAGAACCACGTCGTGTATTTTAGCAACAACAAAATATGGACGTGAAAACTTTTACATTTTTCATTGAATCTCTTTAAAGTTGTTTCAAGTGAAAAATATAAGGGAATATGCAGACTTGTGAAAATGTCTTTCAAACTATGAAGCTGTATTACAAGACTGGATTATATTTGCTGGATTACAAGACTGGATTATATTTGCGATGCTCTAGCGTGAGATAAGCTTTTATGTGGGACTTTGCCATTAGAATGACTATATCAACAAACGGACACATTGAATCTATGGGGGTTACATTTTATGTAATTCTTCAACAAAATTGGAACTGTTAAATTTAGTTTTTGAATTTGGATAAAATGTGTAATTTTTTTCCTTTAGATACGACAAAATGTATTTTGTATGGTCATCATCATTTGTAATACTTATAAAAATCTGTAAATTTTAAATATGATCACCATTTGCAATAATTAAGTTACAAATCGTTTTGATAAATTGAGTTTGGACTTTGCGAAACGACGTATAAGTAATTCCAACGTAAAACAGTTTGCTCACGAGTTTTACGTTTTAATTATTTTTCATGTAGCGACCGCTTTATAATTTTTATCGTCCATTTTTTTTGCTTCATCACTGCGATCAATTTGCATAGCTAGATTTAGTATGAGTACTACTAAAACAGACTGAATAATCTCATTTACACAACTGCTTTTTACAGCAGTATTTTAGAACTTGGAACGCTATACACTTATATACGACGACAGATGATTTTATTTGTAATGGTTCACATCTTCACACCAAGTCCCTTGAGTCACAGACGGCGAGTATAGAGTGTCAAGTTTTATGATTCCCACAGAGTTGTCTGGTTTCCGTTACATTCAAGAGTATTTTCATACAATTATGATTTTGGAGTCTTTTGACTCCACTTGCGAATAAAACCCGAGCGATTTAATTGTGTAATGTCAAGCAAGGTACCTCCCAGGGTATTCAATAACACATTTGTAATAATAATTTAAATTATTTCTCTTATAACTTAAAAAAAACAAGCGAGTAAACATGTTAATACGCTAAACTTTCTAACAGTAAAAAAATGGTATACAATTTTTTTTTGCCGAATCTTCTCAGTGTGTGCCCAAAATTCAATTTTTGGTAAATTTTAGTATTTTAAATATGCATCACGTGTCAGTATTCTATTGTTTTTTATATTTTATTATCTAATCAATGTTTGTTCATCACATATATTTTCCGATTTTAATAGTTACGTCCTTTTTATTTTATATAATATTTACATTTTAATGCACTGCTTTTAAATTGCAATCTTTCATACTAGTATTCCATTTGTATTTAATTTCACACTATCCAAGTTAGAAGTTTAGACCTGTTACATGAATAACTTAAAACCGAAAAACTTAGAATTGATTTTTTCATAAAACTACTGTAATCAATCAAATTCAAAAGATTTAGTGTGCTTCTTACAAATCTTTCAACAATTGTGTATGTATAATCATTCTAACTCGCAAAGTTTCTTTAAAAAGTCACATCGCTCGACATTCGCCAAAAGATGCGCTTGTTCGGAGTTTTTGTTGTTATTCTAGTTATAAATCGTGATCGCTGCCCTCTGATCGCTGTGTTTTAGTCTGAAATTTTAATTTTACAGATTGTCCCATTTGATATCTATTGTAAGAGCTTCAATAAAATTTATGTGGGCATATTCCGTTAAAAAATTCTATGAGTTTTTAACACAAACCCTTCTGATTGTGTTATTTTAAAGTTATTTTTAAGAATTTCGATATTTTCTACGTACATTTTGTGAAATTCGAAATACGTTTTTCATCACCTTATTTTCACTTGCGGCTTCAGCCACGCAAATAAAAAAAAATCCTTGATTTTTTTGTCAATTAATACTGAATTTAAATTGCTAGTTTTTTTAATGTTAACCAAACAGAAAAGAACAAAAAAGCTGCTGACAATCTTTTTTTTTCTCTACTTATGCTAGGCATGACATAAACGCTCAATGAACTTAGTTACTTATCTTCACGCTAAATCCTTTATGTGACAGGCAGTGAATCAAGTGCCAAATATCACGATATAAATATAGCTACCAGGTATTTGAAAATCAGTCTAGAAGTGCGTCTGTGCCGCTACATGAAGTTAATGCTCATGACATGGATACGTACCTAACACAAAGATAGAATTAAACAGTCACACCAATCCAAATTAAATGTAAGTCGTTACAAAGCACTCTGAGGCGGATACCACTCTGCACCGTATGCCACTCCGATTTTAGGCAACGCGGGTTTCATCTTTCCACTACAAGATCTCTATTTGCACTGCTACCGCAACTTCATTCGGCAATAATTAAAGTTTAAAATACTCCGCGATTGATAACCGCCTAACGCCTAATTTCGTTTATAGTAAAGTTAGAGCCTCTGTGGTCCAGCGGTCCAAGTGATGGACTTGACTTCATCAGGTCCCGTGTTTGAATCACGGGTCAGGCAACAAAAAGAAAATGTGGCATTTCTAATTTTGTAGAAAAAAAATTGTTGCTCGGGATTGGATTTGTGCCCGATTGGCGATAGGCTTGCCACCTATCACATTGTAGGACTAAGAGTCTTCGGGTAGTCCTAAATGCCATGGTTGTGCTTCTGCTTACCTCTTTCAAGATATGGGCGTTAAAATACTTAATTTATTGTTTACGTTGTCCCTTTGTCACAGGGGCTATGATACGCCTGATTCGCGCCAACTAAAACCCTATGGGTCTACTCTTTCTTAACGTACCGGGATCGTGTGAAACGCTAATGCTTACTTCCACTGCCTCGGCGGTTCTGGATATCAGGATCCCCCGTACAATCTTCATCCAATATCGCACATCGTCTGAATTGAACTAATTGAACGTGCGTATTACCACGCGCCACTCTGCAGTCTTTGATAATAGGCACTGCCGTTACTTTCGTCAATCACTCGATAATGGGATTGGCAAGATGGCAAAACCAATACCTCTTCACAGGCCTCAAAGCCGTCACAACAAACCCCGCCTTGCCAGTTTCTTCTTGGTCTCATCCAAAGAAACATACTGATAAACAACCAGCCCTATGTAATTCGATTACTTGAGGGCTCTCAAACTCCCCGGCTACTGAGCACCATGTCACGCAAAGTCTGGGACGCGGAATGCACAAAAACACGAAATTCCTAAAATATTTCACCACAAAATAATTTCGTCTATTCTCACATATTGCGAGATTAAAGATTAGCTTTGTTAGAGAATAGTCCTGGTCTTTTAATTAAAACGTCTTTTATAAGATAAAAGTTGTTTAAGATTTTTAATAATGTAGTACCGCAGTGCGTAAGTTTGCGGCTGCAATGGACAGTTGTGCTTTTATACGAGGCGTATTTATGCAATAACTCATTCGGAACTCCGTAGCGAGCCTCAATATTGCAGTTACAAATCATGAAGAACATCCGATGGGATGAAGATTTTACTGTTTTAATGTGTTTTATTTTGTGTAAGTACAAAGTCGATGAATGAGTCTAACCCCAAAGTAAGCAAATTATATGTTTGTGTTATGGGTGTCAACGATACTACATACATAGAAATACATAAATATATAACCAGAATAAATTTAATAAACAGCCAGACCCGGAAATGCAGACATCTAAATGTTCATCACACAAATGCCTGCCCCCGTCGGGAATCGAATCCGAGCCTCGCGGTTAGTCGGTGTAGTTAGGCGTGTACGCCAACCAACGAGGCGGAGTGGTCTCCAAAACCAAAAAAACCTTATCTTAATTTTTAAGATTTTTACATTTCCTCCAATCCCGTATTTAAATCTACCCAATTTTATCTGAAACACTTTTTCAATTAAATTGGCTTTAATCGTGTGAACGGAAGCGATCCGACGGTTAAAAGATATTTATGGTCAATTCTAAGCGATTTAATTATATTTCAGGTACTCTATTTATTATCTTCAGGTTCCTGACAATAATCGAAACAAAAAAAATGCATTAATACATTTATTGGCTACTTGTACTTAAAGAAAAAGCCAAAATGGGTTTCATTTTTCTAAATCATAGCTATTAGAAACCTTTCTCAGTAGCCATTAAAATATAACTATCATTCTCAGCTTATGCTAATTCCAGGCTGGTGCCAGAAGGTCTGCCACCAGGTCTTGTCTTTTTTTTATCTTTGACCACCTTGTTTTGTAGCGTACACGTCTAACACTACCAACCAGCCACGAAACTTGGGTTCGACTCCCGACGGGACCATGCACTTGTGTTGCACAAGCACACTTGTCTGCGCTCCCAACTTTCCCAACTCCGTAGAGCCTTAACTTTTGAATTCAATAAAAACTTCCGGATGACAGTCGATACGTTGCAGAGTGAATTAAATAGTAAAGTGAGATTTTATTCTCTCCAAAGGCTCTCTTATTGAAAGCTTAATTACAGCTCAAGGAATTTGTGGCAATTGTTTTTCCGGAAATTTTCGAAAAATAAACTGAACAGAATAGTTATTAAGTTTTGACCTCAGACCAGCATAAAGGTATATTGGTCTGAGGTTTTGATTTGGTACGAAAACTAAAAATGAAGGTAGGAAAATTAGATAATGTACGCAGTAATTGTCCTTTTAGTGATTTAGTGGTGTTGGTTTGTCAGTGTTTTCAAGTAATATTGGGTATCCTAGCAGTAGGTACTTCTTTCTGTCTATTTCTTTGCGGGGACGGGTCTGAAGATACCTTAGAATTTTCCTAAATCATTTCACTGAATAACCATCCAATATTTGAGGATCTTGACGGTGCCGATACAAAAAAGTAACTATAATGGGCACTTCCGGCGAATGCCACAATGGGCCGTAGGCTCAAGATTGGGAATCGCAGGTTAACGTTAAATGGAAATGGTATGACATTTACACGTTTTTGTCGTTTCATTTCATCAAATAAATAGTTTGTGGGATTGAGAAGCAAGAATAGTTTGGTCAAATTTTAGGTTAAAAAAAAGGATAGTCTAGTAAAAAGGTTTTTATAACAACGAACAACATAAAAGACATGAAACAAAAACCTTAGTAATTAGGGTGACTGGAGTATTAAACCACTAGATATGGGAACGCTGTGAAACTGCTCGCCGAGTTGGTACCACAGCCTTACCTATTAATAGAACTTTACTGTCAATGCTCGTAATTGTCGTATTTCGTGCTGTGCAATTGTTTTTTACTGTCAGGAGAACTCCTACAGAGTCATCCGATTTTAGTAATTCTTTTTTGTAACACTGAAATGTCCTTAACAAATTTATTGCAATCAGCTAAGCATTGTTCAAGTTATACCTACTTAAAGTGTATATGGTAGTGTACGGTAGATAGGACTAAAAATTAATCTACTTTTAAATTTA
The DNA here is from genome assembly GCA_002245505.1 of Calephelis nemesis. Classification (NCBI taxonomy): domain Eukaryota; kingdom Metazoa; phylum Arthropoda; class Insecta; order Lepidoptera; family Riodinidae; genus Calephelis; species Calephelis nemesis. The sequence goes on from NJDD01002495.1 coordinate 174,586, forward strand.
TTGAGGTATAATAAATTATGAAACTTATGTTTATAAATAAAATGTTTATTAAAAATATAAATAAGTGCTCCGATTTAAATGTACATTTTAATATGCACACCACAATGTAGTAGAATGTGTTGTATTCTGAAATATATTTGTAACAACTTTTTAACACACTTATTCCGCAAATAAATAATTTTCATTTTTATTACTACTCATGAAAACTATTAAACTAGAAATTTTATAGTTAAATAACAGTTTTAATTAAAACTTTTAAATATGTAGTAATAGATTTAGGAAAACATTGTGTAACTAACTCAATAAAGACAGAGGTTACAAAACTTGTTCACTCGTTTGTAGGAAACTGTTTTCATTTTACTATTTCAGTAGCTCATGAAACTATTGTCTGAGAATCGTTAAGTTATATCGTATAAGTATGTAAAATAGTAAAAGTTTTGTTAATCAAAAATGTTAAAATGTTTTTAAACGTTCTTTTAGATATAGTACTTTTGAAGTTTTATGTTCTTATTCATAGATCACTTTTAGTATTTATTTAACTTAATTCTTTAATGCACACACATTTTCGATAAAATACGATGACAGCTTTAAAAACAAAAGGTGGACATATCTAGTTGCGCAGATTTCTTTCAGCCAAGCCTTAAATAGGAATCTATGTTAAAACCTTTTGTAAAATTAATAAACATATCTAGGTATGTAAATAAATACCCTGAACGTGAAAATAATAATATTATAAGATAATATTGTAATAATTTATTCCAAAATGATGAACGTAAAATTAACAAATCTGTAGAAATAAGAAACCTCATGGACATAAATTATTATGCGAATGTGTATTTGTAGAAAGTTTTTGGCCTGTGTTGGCCATTTAAATTTGTTAGACTTGTATTTGAAGGTGACTCTCGTTTAAGATGGTCCATACGTTTACAACGAAATATAATTTTGAATTATTTTTTAGATTAACAATTTACACAGTAAACTACGAACAGCCAAATGCAAATAAATCAAAATGATAGATGTGCGATAGAAATCTCATAAGTATGTAAGTATGTATTTGAAATTTCACGAAGAGCCGACAATAGAAATTATACAATGGAGAAAAATGATATTTCGTATGAACTATCACCGAACATTGATTGAAATTTTATAGAAAATCTCTTCAAAATAACATAGAAGAATAGAAAAAACGAATGCAGTCAGCGAGGTGGAAGTGGAATGATATCCTCGGGGTGATTGATACTCGAACTGGAGCTTTTAGTTTTAATTGTTTTCTTTAAGACTGGTTACCTGTGTGACGAATTGTTTGCAGAGAAATATCGTAGTTTAAAGTACAGTATATCGATTTATAAATAAGAGGAGCCTTAAGAGATGATTATAAGAGTATCTTTATTAGTAGAGTATAGAGTAGAGTAGTAGAGTATCTTTAGAAAATTAGTCGGTTTGTAAAGTTTTTTCGAAGTCGTATTCTTTCTAAGAACCATGTTTATAAAGTCAGCTGTATAACTAAAAATTCATATAAAAATCGGTCTAGTCCCTTAATAGCTATGATGCCACGTACATACACATACAAACATAATATACATAACAAAATTATAACATCCTACTTTTTCCGTCGTGGGCTAGTAAGGAAACATCACAGGTAATTAATTAAATCTTAAAACAACAAAGGCTTTGACCATACACGTCAAAGTAAACTGCTAAAAAAATCAACGGGTTGTACTCCAGGAGTGCCGGCAGAAGTTAGAAATTGAACGGTGATTTTGTGGATTTTTAGGATATTTTGAAATTCTTAAGGGCAATTATGCAAGAATTGCAATAATACTTAGAAAAAAGTACTTTTATTGGTGTTTATTTAATTGAGTTTGTTCAAGAACAAAAATAACTGTATGTATACATAACCAAAGAAAAAAATATTCGATACTCTATGCCTTATGAAGATATGTACGAATACAAAACAATTTGATGGCCCTGCATGTATGATGCAGCATTGAAGCTGCGGGTGTAAAAGAATTCATTAATATTATGATACACTTATTTTAATAGCAAAGTCCCATATAATAGTTTTGCCCAAACAAAGCGTCACACGCTAGAGCGTCGTAGATATACTCGTAATACGGTCTTGTCAACAGCTTTATAGTTTGAAAAGCATTTTCAAAAGTCCGCATATTTCCTTACATTTTCCACTTGAAACAACTTTAAAGAGATTCAATGAGTTGAGTGATGTCATATTTTGAAATTAGAGGCTATAATAAAACTAGGTGTCAAAGAGTATATAAATACTACGTAATAAGAGGCGGGACTTCCATAGATACGTAACAAACCCGAATTTGTATAAAGTTTACTTGAAAAAGTATAACCCGTATAATTTAAAAGTAAGTCTAAAGGCATTCAGATATAAGGCAACTAGTGTCATATGATTTGGGCGAATAAAAAACATAGCAAATTTATTTTTTTTATTTTTTGATATGAAAGTTGCGCCAAACTGCTAGGTAGTGTAAATTAGATGCAAACTTGTCCGTTGCAAACTAGTTGGTAAAGTTTGATTGCAGAGCTCGGTCTCACATTTTTGCTTTAGTTCTGTTCGTTATTGTTTATTACGGCTGAATTCGAAATAGGATTTACGCTGGGCGTTGTTTTAATGCTTTTTTGTTCGATCTATACTAATAACTCACATTTTGTAGTTTTTCAGGAAATTGAGAACTGTTTTAAGATGGAATTGTTTTTGAGTATGTTTCTACTCCAAAGTTTAAACAAAACTTTATTTGAATTAATACCACATGTTTGTTTAGAAAACTTAAAGCCAATGCCAAAAAAATATCAGTTTTGTAAATATAAAACTTAGAAGTAGTTTAGAATTAGCTAACTCGTTTTAACCATTAAAACGAAACATAGATATATAGATATCTACAAGTAGCGAGATATTCCATGTTCCTACATATTATGACCCAAGTGAAGCATCCAGCAAAAGTTTAATATTTTGTGTGCTGTATTACCATTAAGTTTTATAAACATCTACAAGTAGTACTAAAAGCAACAAAGATAAGATGTTCCAGTCAAATCTATTTTTCTCAAATAGACCCTGTAAGGCGAACGTGTAAGTGGCGAATACAAGTTAAAATATAGGTCATTATATAGGGGGGTCATTGGCCAGAAGCGTGCACGTCGCGATCCCTGCCAGTCCATTGGACTGCAATTCTGGCCCGAAAAAGTACCGCAGAGCGGGTTAGGGCGTTCCCTGGA
>NJDD01002495.1:178718-196815 GCA_002245505.1 Calephelis nemesis
AAAGGGTAATGAATGTGAAGGAAGCAAGACAGGTTTGTCAGGATCGTGAGGTCTGGCACTCGATACTCTCTGCCTACCCCGTAAGGGACTTGGCGTGAAGATATGTGTCATTACTAAAAAGACCACTGGTGGTGGAGTGCTGTGCTGCAACTTTCCCGGGTAGGCTCCACCTCTTCACATATTCCTGCCGCTATAATGAATTTGTCATGTTCCGGATCGGAAGGCAGGGTATCCGACAGACTTGCACAATTTTTCTAACATCCCAGCCACAGGACAGCGACGCACCAGTAACATTTATGATGTCTACAGGCCAAAGTTGTTACTTATCATCAGGATTGCCGTGTGCTTATTTGTCAACCTATCGCATAAAAAAAGAAGAAAATGAAAGTATTAACAGAAACAGCTTTGAAATTTTGCTTTCCAAATTAATTAGAAAACATTATACCAAAGAATGTTGTTGCTACGCATTTATTCATTCGAGAACAACAATCCTAAAGATTTATTTTCTGGAAGCACTGGATGTAGCCTCAGGACTGTGCGACCAAGAACTTGCCAGAATTTCGATCCCAGCTCTCGACACTGAATCCAATTACAGCTGCATGAATAAACATCCTTATTTCGGGCGAAACAGGAACTACAGGTACTGTTTACTGAAATTTTCGTATACTTGCGTTGTGTTTTAAAATGTTTTGTTAACAACGTTAAGTGCTTACAAAAATGTTACATAATGATTTTCAATAATTAGACGAATGTTTGAAATTAAACTTATCATCGTTATGCATTTTTTGTGATGTATTAAAAATGTTAAACTCGCGTTAGGACACGTGACCTGATCAAAAGTTTGTGAGACAAAGTTAGAGTAAGTCTCTGTGTGTTGTCGACGCATTGAATACTGTGAGTTTCGTTTCACCGGCCGGTATATCCCCAAGATTTTTAAAGCGTACAAGCACCTCGCGAGATAACGCGGGATATGTATATATGCATAATATATCGATATAACTGATTTTTTTTGTTCTCGAACAAAACCAATAAAATGAACATTGTATTTTAACAAATTGATTAAAGCAGTTCGTGCAAAATTGTTCCAGTACCATTCCAAAATATCGAAAATACACAACGTTAATGTTCAACTTTTCACTTCTGTCAGCACCCACGTTAACCGTTATTTTTTATTTATAATAAGACGTCTAACAAGCACACAACTCTTCTAATGGTAAGAAACAAAACGCGGTCTATACACATTATGTTACTAGCCCCCAAGCACTATAGCATCTTTTTTTACTTTCAGAGCCCTTGAGGACTTGGTTTTTCATAACGGAGTAAAATGTACAAATAGTAAAATGTATAATTAAATAAAACCATGTATTAAGATCCATATAGATTTTAGAAATAATATATTTATGATAATCGCCTATATGAACTAGAAGTCTGGCTTAGTACTTGACTCCTGGAGGTCCAAGTTTCGATTCCCGGTTCGGAGCAAAAAAAATAGTAATTGTTTTTCCGGTACATTTCGTAATAAAACGTGCGTTGCCTGGATTTAGATAAGTGCCCGGATTTGGATAAGTGCCCGGTTGGCAATAGGCTTGCCATTGCCATGACATTTTAGGACTTAGTGTCTTAGTAGTGTGTCATGCAACTTGCCCTGATGAATATCTTTTTCTTCACCTACCTGTCGACTCGGTACCCTTCAGATCAAAACATGCCACTACCATTATGGCGCCAGGAATTGCTGGTAGTGTAGGATCTCTAGTGTAAGATGCTGCACAGTGCTCTAGCACCAGTGGTCTTGTTAATATCGACCCATTTAACATATGCGAGCTACCTACCTCTGTGGTCTAGCGGTTCAGTTATTGGACTTGACTGCATGAGGTCTTAGTTTCGATTCAATCGTGCAACAACAACAATTTGGTTTTTCTAATTTTCTAATAATATAACGTTGCTCGGGACTGGATAAGTGCCTGGTTGTCGATAACCTTGCAACTTATCACATTGTGGGACTTAGTGTCTTCGGCTAGTCGCGGGTGCCCTGGTTGTGCCACCTCTTCGGGGATATGGGCGTGAAGATACTTATTTACTTACCTACCAGGTAAAGATAAAATCTATTCTTCACTGGGGACCTGGACCATCACTCCTAAAGACATTTCATTTTAACTCCCATTGCCATGCCATTATAATACGCATCGTGTAGACAGTAGAACCCTGGTGGTAGTGTGTCATGCAACTTGCCCTAATGAATATCTTTTTCTTCACCTATTTCTGTCGCTATATTCAAAAAGTTCGTGCAAAGATATTTTAGGTTTTAAATTAATTTTATTTCTTAATTTTATTTAACATGTTTCAATATTTAATTCACAACACTTTTTTTTTTATTTTTAACAAATATATTATTTATATTCGTAATAAGCTTAATAACTAACATAAAACAATTTTTAAAATAGATTGTTTTTAATCCTATCTATCATGCACTATCACCGTTGCCAACCCTAGTCAGTCAGGAGACAAAACGGCAAACAAACTCCAAGGCAACCTATTTGCGTTTTACCAGCACAGTTTTTTTGCTGTGGCGTATTTCTTTCTGAAGGGTAGAGTAGCTGCTAGACATGCACAGAAGACCTTAAGTAATGGTCGTAGAACAGCGACGAACCTGTATCACCTGCATGTGTGCAGGTTACGGTTTTCTCTTTCCATCAGAAGAGCCGTTTACTTGTTTGCTGTCTTATACCATTAAAACAATCTAGCTATATCACAGTACGTTGTTTCATTTTATTAGACTACTACGTTATGAAAAGCCATGTGTCCTTAAGGGCTCTCAAGTCAAGGGAAGTTGTAGTGCTAGGGGGCTTTAGCCGCCACCGAGTCTCTGCGAACTTTATTTAATATACGAGTATGCAACAAAGGTGTATGTCGTTTAAGTAACTGTTATAGTGATTTAAAATTGTTTTTTTATTACTGATATATGTAATAATGATGAAATAAAATCTGGTCAGTAATTTAAATTTAACCCTGTACAATACTAATTTATTTATAATACTTTTCTATTATCTTTTTTTTTATGACATTAGAAGGCAAACAAACAGACGGATTTTCTGATGGTTAGAAATTTTCGCCGCCTAGAGACACCAAAGGTGGTAATGGTGCGTTGCCAACCAGAGGCCTGGATGTTAGGCCTCGAGCAAAAGTAAGTTTACTGGCTACCTTACCCTCCGAAACGGAACACGTCATGAGTTATGGCAGCAGGAATAGGTAAGGCACCAATCCGGGTGAGTCTCTGCGAAACTCTACCACCTAGTCAGATGTCACGGTGTTAGTGACGGGAAGACTATGCTCGCCTTTTACGAGCTGCCTGGCACAGGAAGGCAGATGGTCTATTCTACAAAGGAGCCCGGACCAACACGGGGAGAGACTTTACACACAACACAACTACTGAGCTTTTACAGTGAAAAAGAACCATACTCAATTTGACCTCTTAGTTACTTACGGTCACGTAAGTGCACTAGAGTACTCGGAGTTATGTCGCTGCAGAGCTCGTGGGCATCAAACTACGTACCTTATTTAAACACACAGCTCGGCTTCCACGCAACTTTTTATTATCCAAGAACACAGACATTTTCAGTAGAACCTCTGGTAGAACTTTCACCTCGTTGGTTGAGAAATTTGCGTACACACCTAGCGTCTCCGACCAACCGCAAGGGTCCGGTTCGATTCCTAGCAGGCACAATTAATGTGGTGAGCATTTAGATGCCTATGTTTCTGGTTTTGGCTGAATTTATTAAATAACTTCTTTCTTTGTGACGGGCTGTTTCCCGACGATGAAAGACATTTGTGAGATGAACATCTAAATGTCTGTGTTTTCGGGTCTTTTTTTTTATAACATTGGAAGGATAAGGAGGAAGGAAGCAGATGGATTTCCTGACGGTAAGAAATTTCCGACGCCTAGAGACACCAAAGGTGGTAAAGGTGCGTTGCCAACCGGAGGCCGGGATGTTAGGCCTCGAGCGAGAAGGCTACCCTTACCCTTCGAACCGGAACACGTCATGACGTTATGGCGACAGGAATAGATAAGGCGATGGTACCAATTCCGGATGAGTCGCTGCGTGCTTATTAATTTTTTTCCTATACCTATATAAGTATTCCCGTGTATAATTATTACACATACATAATTATTACACACACATAATTATTACACACAAGCATATAATTTACTTACGTTTTATATTAGTGTAATTCGTTAGGAGATATTTGTATCTATTTTACATTTTACTAGGTGGATTGGTACCACCGCCTTACTTATTCCTGTCGCCATAACGTTAGTGCTTGCCGTTGACGCATTCCGGTTCGGAGGATATGGTAGCCGATAAACTTAATATTGCTTGAGGCCCAACATCAAGGTCCCAGGTTGGCAACGCATCATTACCACCTTTGATATCTCTAGGCGGCGTAAATTTCTTACTATCAGGAAATCCGTCTCTTTTTTCGCCTTCCAAGCTCATAAAAAAAAGTAAAAAAAATGTACTCCAAAGTGCAAATTGCGTAAACCGTAAAGCTTAATATTCAACTCCATCCACGTATCTGTACTTCAAACGAGCTAACACGTAAGGTACGCAGTAGAGCCACAATTACATGTCTGTGTTTGCAATGCTAATAGCTGTCCATAAATTAGGTCTTGAATGTCGAACGGGACAATAGAAATTGTAGTGGGGCTATTTAAATAGTTTGGAATATATTGTCACGAACAATTTTCAGATCTAACATGTCATTACCCATTACTGTTTTCATGTGGTTAAAATATGCAACCCTTGTAAAAAAAAGTAGTAAGTTTTCATGATAAAACTGATCCAGTCCTTTTAAAAATGATCTGGGAAGTTTTGATAATACTTTAAATCTGTAATATTGTCACATAATATTATCACTTACTTTAGAAATACTTGTAAAATCTATAAATTTAATCAACATCAACATTTGCAAATTAAGTTACAAATCTGTTAATCCTTTTGATGATTTACGTTTGGACGACGTGTGAGTGATTTCAATGAAAAACAGTTTGCTCACGAGTTTTACGTTTTAATTATTTTTCCTGTAGCGACCCGCTTCATAATTTTCATCGTCAATTTTTTTGCTCCATCGCTGCGATCAATATGCATAGCTAGATTTAGTATGAGTACTACTAAAACAGACTGAATAATCTTATCTACACAATTGCTGTAAAACAGCAGTTTTTACGACATGTACAGCGATCTTTCACCACACGAAACATAATTTAAATACCCATACTTACATATCATATCTTCACACCAAGTCCCTTGTATCGTAGGCAGAGAATGCTGAATAACAAGTTTCATAATTCCCACCGACCTGTCTAGTTTCCATAACATTCACGAGTCTTTTAATACAGATACGATTTCGGAGAGAGTTGACTCCATTTACCATTGAAATCCGAGCAACTTAATTGTGTTATGTCAACCTGGTATCCCAGAGTACCATTCAAATTCGCAATAATAATTTACTTTACTTTTCTAATTACCTAATAAAATAAACATTTCAAATAAACTTAGCTTTCTAATAGTAAGGAAAGCGGGCAGTAGTTTGTTTTTGCTGATCTTCTCAGTGTGTGCCTGCAATCAGATCTGAGGTAGATTTAGTGCGTAGTGTATAATGTACGTATAATTTCTGTTCTTTTTTAAGTTTTTAATCACATACATTTTCTGATTTTAATGTTAACGTCTTTTTTATTTTAAGTATTATTTAAAATTTAAAGTGCATAAAATTGCGATCTTTCGTACTTCATTTGCCAATTTATACTATCCCAGTAAGAAGATGAAACTAGTTACATAAATAAGTTGAAACAGAAAAACTGACAACATAATTAGCATAATTGCATTGTTATCTAACAATTTTTTTTTATAATTTATAATATATTTTTTTAATTTTTAATATTTGAATTGAAACTTCTTTATCGGGGTTGGAAAAAATTTTAGTGTAACATTTTTTCGTTACGCGTCACATTTTTGCGTTACGTGCCATCTTTGTTCTTATCTCTACGACGCGTGATTCGAAGTATACTTTCTCCAGAGGAGTAGGGATTGGCAATAAACTTTATTTAACCAATTTCCGTAAAATTGCAATTTTTTAAATTGCAAAAAAATAACGTCATAAAGAAGTTTCACTTCTTCATTTCTTACGAGTGTACGCTAGTACACGCACACATTTTTTTTTATAAATCGAGTCACACACACGACTATAGTCATTATTTAAATTAAATGCAAAAAATATATTCTCCTTCTTTCCAATCTCTCAACAAATATGTTTGTATATTCATTTCAACCCGATAATTTTTCACATTTCGACGATGTCGTAGATTTTTATTACCCTTATATTTTATTATACAATACGATTATACTCTCGCCATAGGATGCGCGGGTACTGTGTTCTTGTTGTTCTATTTTTTATTCTAGTTATAGTTCGTGATCGCAGCCCCCAAACGAAACATGTCCCCAGGCGTAGGTGTAATTAATCTCAAATTTTAATTTTACAGATTGTCCCATTTGATATCTAACTTAAAAGCTTCAAAAACGCTTTATGTGGGCATATTTCGTTAACAAATTCTGAGCATTTTTAACATAAAACTCTTCCAATTGTGATATGTTAAAGTTATTTTAAGAATGAAAATGTTTCAGCGTACAATTTACAAAATTTGGATTACGCTTTTCATTTAGCTTATTCTTACCACCGTACACTTGCGGCTTCAGTTTTCAAATGTTTTCGCTTTTACTGAACATACTGTTTCGATTCAATCAACTAAAATGGATTTTTATGACAAACGAAACAGAAAATAACTAAAACGGTTTTGAGATTAGAAAGTTTGGTAAACAACTTGGTAGTATCTTCCCGCCCATATCCACGAAAAGGTAGGCAGAGACACAGCCAGGGCAGCCGCGACAACTTATTTTTTTTATTGTTCATGTTAAGTATACTATTCATATACACAGTTCACTCTACTATCATTACCTCACAGACTCTCACCTTGTTTGTTCATCGTGAAAAAAAATTATTACTTGCAGTCACGGGATATATGAAGGATTTGCATTGACTAACGCCTCTCGGTGTCAACTGCTTTGCTATGTACCGGAACTGTGGAAGCTAATACACATACTTTTATTGCCTCGGCGATGCTAGATCTCGTGTTCCCATTTTTGCAACCTCCGTTCAATTTACCAGCTCGTCTGAATAAAACTCATTGTACGTGCGTGGTATTTCTGTGCACCATCTTGCTGGATCTATCAACAGGAATGTCCGTTCCTGTCGTCTATCATCTCACAAGGGGGTTAGCAATATACCAGAACCCATACCTCTCCACCGGCCATACACACAATCCGCCTTGACTGTTTCTCCTTGTTCTAGCCTAAGAAGAATACAGATAAGCACCACCTCTATCGAATTAGATCACTTCGGGGCACTCAAACACCTCAACTACTGAGCCTCATGTAAAACTTGATAACGTGGGAAGGAAGAACACCTAATTGAATTCAAAATCTAAATTAAAAAATTATTGAACTATGCCACAAATTTTTTGTCTTATCTCAGAGAGTAAGAGAGTAAAGAATAACCCAGTTTAATAATATTCTTGGTATTTTAATTTAAATGACTTTAAGGGCCACTTGCACATTCCCGGGTTACATTTGACATTGAGTTAAACTGTCAATTATAAGGTGATTTAACTCGAGTTAGACGTTAACTCAGTATTAAATGCTTAAACCAGGAACGTGCAAGTGGCCCTAATAAGATAAAAGTTATGTCAGACTTACATTGTGTAGTGCCGCAGTGTGTACGTTTGCGGCTGCAACGGACCGTTGTACTTTTATACGAGGCGCATTTATGCAATAACTCGTTGTGAACTCCGTAGCGAGCCTCAATATTGCAGTTACAAATCAAGCAAACATGTGGTGAAATGGAGATTTAGCCGTTTTTATGTTTTCACTATGTTAATGTAATGTAGTTTCTCTCAGGTTTTATACATTTAGTCAATTCTTGATAAATATTGAAACAAATAGCATCCTTTTAGTATCAATCACCTTAGAAGAATAAACCAACCCATGTTGGTCCGGACTCTTTTGCAGAATAGACCATCTGCCTTCCTGTGCCAGGCAGCTCGTAAAAAGCGAGCATAGGCTTGCCGTCACTAACACCATGACATCCTACTAGGTGGTAGAACTTCGCAGCGACTCACCCGGATACCTACCGCCTACTTACCTATTCCTACCGCCATAACGTCATGACGTGTTCCGGATCGGATGGTAAGGTAGCCGGTTAACTTACTTTTGCTCGAGGCCTAACATCCCGGCCTCTGATTGGCAACGCACCATTACCACCTTTGGTGTCTCTAGGCGGCGAGAATTTCTTACCATCAGGAAATCCGTCTGCTTGTTTGCCTTCCAATGTTAAAAAAAAAAACCAATTGTGTAAGTCATGGTCTACTAAGTCATTAAGTAACTTGTTTTTTTTTTAGTTTGGATAATTATCATCAATATTAACAATCTTTAATTTCTATTTTGTAGTCAGTTTAAAAGAATAAATAAGTATCGAATCCGTTGTTGTCCCAGTCCCTGTTTTAGTCTAGGTCCGTTGAGTAAAATAGACCATCGACCTCTCAGCCAGATAACTCGTAAAAGCTATGCAGCAACTTGCCCGGCTAGGATCCACCGGTTTATTTATTCTTGCCGCCTTAATCACACGGTCATCTTTTGGCACTGAGAGTAGGGTAGTCGGTAGACTTAAACAATAGGCCTGACATCCCGACTAGAAGACAGCGACGCAACTGTGACATTCATGGTGTCTTTAGGCCACGATTATTTGACGACTATCAAGGGAGTCATATGCTGGTTTACTGAATTCTCCTAAAACAATATTAAGTGCATTTTAATTTTATAAAACCATTGTTCTCATTCTTCCATAAATGAATTAAAAATATTCATTTAATTAACAGAAATTCGTTGACATAACACAAAAGTAAGCACTAAGTCGTAACTGAAAAAAAAGTATTTTCACGTCCGTATCCCCGAGGAGATAGGCGGAGGCACAAACAGAGCAGCCATGACTAGCCGAAAACAGTAAATCCCACAACTACCACATTGTGCAAACTTATCGCCAAGCGAGCATACATCTTTATTAAGTTTTTTCCTCTTTCTTGCCTGACTTAGATCGAACCCGGGACTTCATTAAGTATGTCCTCCTGTTGGTTGAAGACAACTATCGCCTATAGATGAAGTAAATATAGTAAATATTGTGGCTTCCAGAGTCAAAAAACCTCTTGTATTTTTAAGATTTTAATATTTTCTCCTATCGAGTCCATTGTAATACTTTGCGTGGAACACCAAACCGAAACACGATAGTAGCAAAACTGAAGTAAGAACTACAACAATAAATAGAACGGTATTACCAGTCCTGTGAAAATATCATAGAGTTCTACTGCATAGTAAACTATTGTTTTTTGTTCGAGCAAAGTGATTTACCGCAGACCATTTCTCAATTCGTTTCGAAGAAAATGGGAATGGGATATTATTTGCCCGGGATTTGTGAAAGACAAAGACAAATTTATTGCCCGGTGGGCAATTTGTCGGAGGCTCGCGCTTTGTTCAAAGTCTGATTTATAAATTAACACAGAATTATATTCTTAGAATTCCTGACACGCTACCGGTTTGAGAAAGATAAATCTATTTTGACTGGTCCCTATTCTAATAAGTAGAAAAAAGTAAGAACTATTTTTTCTCAAAGCCCAAAATGATAAAATATCCCTCTTGTTCATCCCTCACTAATATCTAACAGATAATGTGAAAAATGTAAATCGAATATACTTATGTACTTTGGATTATGTACTGTGGATATCAATTAATATTTTCAATAAAATTTCTGAACAATACGTAGAAAGCATGTTTATGAGATGTTATATCAAAAAACGGCAAACATAATTTTAGTCATTTCTGTAATCATGTTCTATGGTCTAGCGGTATGGCGTCGGACTTGACTTCTTAAGGTCACTCCCCAAGTCAGGTAACAAAAATAGAAAATGAGTATTTTCAATTTTCTAATAAAATAACGTTGCCAGGGAGGATGTGTGTCCAGCTGGCGATAGGCTTGCGATCTATTACATTGTGGGAATTAGTGTCTTTGGCTAATTGTGGGTGCCCCGGTTGTGCCTCTGCCTAATACTTTACTCTTCGGAGAAATGTGTGAAGATACCTACTTTAGTTTATATTTGATATTTTCCATCGTCGGCGCTTGACAAAACTTCCAAATACTCACATTTTTAAATGAAGAACCTCTTGTACTATTTTACATATCACACGTAAAACAGTACAAGTGGTTCTTCATTTAAAACATGAATACTTTACTTTTTAGTTTTTAGAGACTATAAAAGACAAATTTATCTTTTCTGGAAATAATTTCAGTGGTGTATTGTAAAGTTTTTAATTTATATAATTTGTTTATTTAAGATAACAACATCTTATAAATTGTACAATGACATGTTACAATTTAAAGCCAATAATAATTATTCACTAAAGTAGTACGTCTTACAACGTGAGAGCAAAAAACAAAGTTAAATGTTGAATAACGAAATAATTAGTCAACGGTAATTTGGGAATCGTCATAATTTGTAATTTTTGCAATAAAAATGGCATTAACAACAACAACAAAGGAATGTTTTATTTTTTTAAAACATTCGAAGGCAAACAAGAAGACGGATTTCCTGATGGTAAGAAATTCACGCCGCCTAGAGACACCAAAGGCAATAATGGTGCGTTGCCAACCTGATGCCGGGATGTTATTCCTCGATCAAAAGTAAGTATATTGGCTACCTTATCCTTCGAGCCGGAACTCGTCAACGGCAAAGACTCACGTTATGGCGGCAGGAATAGATAAGGTAGTGGTACCATCGGGCGAGTCGGTGCAAAACTCTAACACCTAGTAATATTGTTTAATATGTCAAAATAGTAAACAAAATAATTATTTATAAATAAGCAATATTTTAGAAACATCAAAAAAGTTCAGTGTAGCAGTCCATTTAAGTTCCAAGCTAGAAAATATAAGTAATCTCAATTCATCCACAGTATTGCGGCTGATGAACCCATCCCCTAAATAATAACTTTCTCTTTGTTTATAGAGGAGTTTTAATTGGAAAATTTTTGTTTGTATCCTTTCAGGTCGAGTTGCTTAACTACTGGCAGTCCGCAAACATTTCTGACCTCGATTCAGTGGAAGCCACTAAAGGAAATGAAACAGAGATGATATTATTTAGATGTCCATATAAATAAATAGAAAAAATCACAGCAAATACACTCAAACACTAAAAACGTAAATGTATAAATTTTCCTTTTAACTAAACTGCTTACATGTTTTCAGAACATTTTTTTAAAACTCTTCCTTAAAACTTTACGCAATACTTCTAATCTGAAATGTTTGTTATTCTTTTTACGTAGCAACATATAAAAAATATAGTATATTTTTATGTATTAAAATCTGCACATTAAGTTTAAAAAAAATATAAAATACTTAACTTTTGAATGCAATTAAAACTTTCGAACGACAGTGGATTCGTTACAGTGAATTGACATTATATTTGCCCCTCAAGGTTCTCTTATTGAAAGCTTAATTACAGCTCAAGGAATTTATGGCAATCGCTTTTCCCGAACTTTCGGAGAAATAAACAGAAAAATAGATTTCTCGTTTTGAGCTCAGACCAACGCAGTATCTGTGCAGACTGTAGGTACGCAGTATCTGTAATTTCAGTGGTCTGGTGTTAAATTTTCGCAACTGGTTTTCGATTGGTTTGTCAGTATTTTCGGCTAACAGTGAGTGGCCCTGGTAGAAAGTACTTCTTTCTGCCCACTGGTTGGAGGATACGACGACGGGTTGCACCCTGGGACTGCCGGCAAAAGTGAAAACTTGAATATTAACGTTGTGCAATTTTGATATTTTGGAATGGTTAGGGAATGATTTTGCACAAATTGCTTTTTTCGCAATGAGAGTACTATCATTTATGTAGTAGAATACAATATTCATTTATTGCGCTATCGGACACAAACATGACAACACGAACATTCGCGCAAGCGCACTGCTCCGTCTAAACGAAACAGCATATATTTTCGCCGCGTCGTAGAAAGAGAGTGGGATACTTCCTCTCCTACGCCACTGCGGCTGTTTACTCTTTATCCGCCTTACGAATTTTCAATCAGGTCACGTGTCCTGATGCGAGTTTAGAAGTTTTTACCCATTCCATAAAAGTGCGTAACGCTGTTAAAGAAGTTTTCACTTTAAAAATAAATGTATTTCATTATAATTAAATATAAATTTAATTTATTTATATGTACTACTTGAATATTATTACCCCTGATGAGAATCGGACCCGAGCTTCATTCATCATTACAAAATATTTATTTAACCCTTCACAAATCGGTATAATACAAAACTTGAAAATATGAAGTAATATTGGCTTTAATAACCCGTTTTGTGAGAGTGTGATGCCAGAAGTAGTTTCCAAAAGAACGGATAACAAAGCACAAAATACTAGATTGAAAGCTTTCCATTTATATAATAGCTCGCCACGAAATCCCCTTTCGGGAATTGAACACAAGTTTCGTGGATTAATGGGTAAATTAAAAGCTTTTTAATAAATTTAGCAACTAAGTTCGTTAATTAAATACGGTTGCAGCATATTCCAATTTCCATAAACCGTCAGATTACAGCCGGCCGCGAGAACACTGCTTACAATTAATTACAACTTGACTTTTTGTAACGGTTAAATTATAAACTATCGAAAATTAGCAGCTAAAATTGTAAACAGTTCACAATTTCTCGCCAGCTAAGATATCTCGCCAATCTTGCGAGATAGATTATAAAGTTTTAAATCTTACGGTGACTTATACATACAAATCATTTATTTTTGTTGCCATATAATGGTAAAAATATATGTCACGGTTAGGTTGTACAAACATAAAGTTTTCTTGGCATTTCCTTTGGGAAATTAGATGTGAGCCATTTCAATACGAAGGTCAGGTTGTTACTACTTTCAAACATAATGGGATAAATCTCTGGACAAGTTAGACGAAGAAACATGTTATTACTACGACGTGAACAAATTGTGTTTGTGTTATGGGTGTTTGTAATCCATACTACCCATACTTCACACACTGCTAAAAAGGTAAACCGATTTTAATGAATTTTGCTATGCATATAGCTTAAAAATCCGAGTTCAAACATAAGCATTTTTTAAAAATCAACCCTCAGAAGTGGTAAAAGATACCGAATTGCTCATATTTTAATCGAAGGTGTTAGCAAAAGCTTTTAATACCGGCGTGCTTGTATAAAAAGAGTACCTACTGAACGCGGAGGAAGCTAACTAGCTAGGTCTGCAAGTATTGTGACATTTCCGATACTCTCTGTCTATCTGTTAAGAGATTTAGTGTAAAGATTTGTATAATATTGGTATAGATGTTTCAGAAAACTCTTAACATTGGACATTACAGGGAAGAAAACACTTTATTTATTATATAATGGGGTGTTTAAGGCTTATGATAAAAAGGAAAATGACAACATATCGCATATTATCGCAATTACAAAGTTTTCACAATATATGTCAGTCCGAAAATATACCCTACATATATCTCTGTATGAATGTACGAAGGTAATATCCCAATATACCGGTAGCCATAAGAATAATATACCATTAATATCCTTTACACGGGTTATGGCCGTGGATTTATACCGTAATACACAATGGCTCGCTCATTACACTTGATATATATCTTCCGTACATTTTCATGTCATCTCCGTATATTACTTAATAAAAAAACAATAAATAAATCTAGCGGTTCAGTTGTTGAACTTGACTGCATGAGGTCCAGGGTTCGAATCCCGCGTCGGGCAACAAAAAGAAAATTGGGCTTTTCCAATTTTCTAATGAAAAAAAAATGTTGCTCGGGATTGCAAATATGCCCGGTTGGCGATACGCTTGCCACCTATCACATTGTGGGTCTTAGTATCTTCGGCTAGTCGTGGGTGCCTTGGTTGTGCCTCTGCCTACCCCTTCGGGGATATGGGCGTGAAGATACTACTAAAACAATAAATTAAACTGCTATCTGTCTTAAAAATGCTAATTGATATACTTTAAATTTCGTTTCCTTAGATCACCAGCTGAACCGACCATATTTAATTTTGGAAATAAAAATTCACTGGTTGTAGAGTTCTGTACAGGAACCTGCTTCCCGAATCCGTTGTTAACTTCCGCGTGTGACTACACACCGGTCGCGAACGCGCCCCTTAATCATAGAAGACCCCGCCATGTGTTATCGGACCCTCCGGACCAAATAACCGTGGCGAACGCTCTACTTCCTCCACCTCCAAACCGGAACACGACAAACTCACACCACAACAACATTACACGACACCGTCGCCTCTGGTCTTGGCGACGAAGACCTCTCTTGCGCCCGGCGCCTAACGCCGGGCAACGAGCCGCCAATATTCCTCCTTCCAATCCAACCAGTAAACAGAACGCAGCACCAAGTCGAGGTACGGTCCCGGGAGACAACACTTGGTGCTGGCGTTGTAGGTAACAGCCCCATGCATTTAAATAATGATGTCTTGGGCTGAGCACTTTGCTCGGCCCACAAAGCTCGGTGAAGTTGCATAAAATCGCAGGATTAGCAAACAAATTAGTCATTCAAAAAAAAAAAAAGGAACTTGCTTGGGTAGATATCCACCGCCTTGCTTATTCCTGTCGCCATAATGAGTCGGTCATGTTCCGGTTTAGAATGTAGAGTAGCCGATAATTTAGCACAATAAGTTTAAAATCCCTGCTTGATAGCAACATATTTATAACATCTTTGGCGTTAATAGGCCGCGGTTATGTCTTACCAAAAACAGTATTGTCTGGGATTGGATGTATGCCTGAAGGGCGAATTGCCTCAATATGAGGGACTTTCTGTCGTTGTGTGTTGGTACCTCTGCTTACCTATTCCTTGCTCCAAAACGGTGAATGATACTGCCGTATTTCAGTTTCAAAAGATAAGTAAAAAAAACAAAAGACGTTAGTCGAAATCTCAAAACATCCCAGATCTATGGTTTCCAACGACGATTGTTCGTTATCTTTAGTTTTCAAAAGGGACGGTTTATTTGCTAATATCATTGAAAAGAAACTTTGTTAAATCTTCGGTCCGTATGCCCGAAGAAGTAGGTAAATTTAACAAGAACATCCACAACTAGTCTACCATGTGATATATGAGAAGCGTATCGTCGATCAGGCACATAATATTATCTAATCCGGGTAATCCGGATTTCTCTTGATCCCGATTCCCGATGGTTAATAACGCCGTTGATGACAGCTTATTAGGAGAACGTTATTGAACATTAAGTTTCATGTTATGTAAAAAAATTACATTGTTTAAAATACAATTGTAACATCATATCACATGAACTTAACAGCGCAGTTATGCAGTAATATTACTACACAGAAACACTTAACCCAGAAATGCAGACATCTAAATTTTCATCATTCAAATGCCTGCCCCTGTCGGGAATCAAACTCGAGTTGCGCTAACTCCTCAATCATCCATCCGATAATCTAAAGCTTTGTAGCTCGGTCTGTAAAACAGTTCTTGCAAAATTTTTGTATTATCTTAGAAAGCAGTAGCGACTCGCTTTGAAATACGCTCCATCTTCAAAATTATACGACTTATTAATGACAGTGACGAAAATATATGATCCGTGTTGGTCCGGGCTCCTTTGTAGAATAGACCATCTGCCTTCCTGTGCCAGGGAGCTCGTTAAAGGCGAGCATAGGCTTGCCGTCACTAGCACCGTGATATCTGACTAGGTGGTAGAGTTTAGCAGCGACTCACCCGGATTGGTACCACCGCCTTACCTATTCCTGCCGCCTTAACATAATGACGTGTTCCGGTTCGGAGGGTAAGGTATCCGGTAAACTTACTTTTGCTCGAGGTCTAACATCCCGGCCTCTGGTTGGCAACGCACCATTACCATCGTTGGTGTCTCTAGGCGGTGGGAATTTCTTACCATCAGGAAATCCGTCTGCTTGTTTGCCTTACAATGTCATAAAAAAATTATTATAAGTAAATTAAAATAGGAAAAACAGGAGTCTTTAATTATTTCAAATATGTTTCCATTTTGTCCCTTTTATCTCAAAACTGTCAACGAAGCCTTCTAAGAAACATCAAACAAAAGTAAAATGACAAGCAGTTTTGATACTCTTTGACTTCAAAAGTCTGAATAATTAAACACCTAGAACTTTTGAATTTTACTTAAAATATTATACATCACATTCTTTAATTTATTTTTATTTACATTGATAGTCTTTGAGGTTTTTTCAAAGAACAAATAAATAATAAAAATAAATAAATAGTGAGAAATTGTAGACTCCCGGGTACCTCACAGTATTAACAACCTTTTACAACCTGAATTAAAAATTATCTCAATTTTCTTACTGAAAACTAGGCAACAGTTGTTCTTGACGGCCATTGTGTTATTGTTGAAAAAAGAAAAACTATTTCTTTACGTGTATAGTTTTTACAAGATCGGTCGCAATATTCAAAAGGTGAACCTAGTGAGTAAACGAAAGAAAATGTCATTGAAAATTATTTTATTGAAAACAAAACAATCTGCTTCGAAAGTAATTTCTTTGCAATTGTCTATGTTAAAGTTTTTAATTTCTTACAAAGAATAAAGAAAAATATTTTTCTTGAAAAAATTCTGAATAACATTTATTCTAATTAATTTTAGCCTCTAGCCATTCATCTACTAAATCTTAAAATAAAAACTCAGAAATAAGAAGATGTTTGAAAAATATTTGTAAGTGATTTACTCGTTCGTATTAATACACCCCAATGGATTTCTTTAACATTTCAGCGGTTTTTCAAAAATAGAGAGCAATTTAAAAAATTTGCATTTTAAGATAATAATAGAAAACCATTATTTTTAGATAATTAGCTCCAAACTTTTCACTAGATGAGCCAAATTTGTGCTAGGACTGTGTTACACTCTTGAGGAAAGGTTGGAAAATTTAGTCTGGTACCTATGTTGCCCCATTACCTATAAATCCAACATCATGCAGCCTTAGCAAGTTTACCTTTAAATAAAACATATGTACTTAAGAAAATCACTATTTTTATGAACAATGTAATTGTGATTTCTGCATGTTCAACTATAAAACTGATAGCGCAATCAATACAAGAACTCTGCCACCAGGAAATCTGGTGAAAGGTGCATAGTGGTAGAATAAGTGGGAATGGAGAGAGAGTATAGAGTCTCTGCACCAATGGAGCAGACTCACATAGACGGAGACGGTTAAAGGTGCTTTCACTCATCGTACTCGGAGTCGAGGAAAGTAGTATCTAGTATCAAGTAAAAAATTACCTTCACGACTCTGTGGTCCAAGGGTCCGGTGATGGCGTTTTAAACATGGGATTCTCGGTTCTATTACGTAATCGAGCAACTTAAAATTACTTTTTTAAAGTTATCTAAAAACAAAAACGTTGCCCAGAATCGGGTTGGCGATAGGTTTGCCGCCTATCGCATTGTGGAACTAAATTTTTTTGGCTAATCGTGGGTGTCCTCGTTATACCTCTGCCTACCTCTTCCTCGATACTAGCTACATAATGAATTGTAAGTATTACAAGTGCTATCAATACCCTCTATAATGCTTCAATATACTTTGTGTTTATTTGATTCGTTTGTGGATAGTTCTGTGTTAGTTTGAAACTGTGAAACTAGGGCTATGAAGTGCAAACATGCGAGTATCTATTCTATAACTACAGATACCTGTTCTGTTGAATTGAATATACATGAATTAGTTCCGACACGTTGCTGAAAAAATTATAGACGCTATTGGTTAAATCTGCATAGATGAAAGGTACGTTTAATAAAATGTTTTGGAAAACCTATTGTTTAAAATCAAAAATCTTTTGTAGATAAATAAGACATATGTGTATGTTTGTCCAATGTCTAACTGATCTATACCACAAGCTTAGGACGCTATAGCTTAAAATCTCGTCCGTTAATTATTAACTGTGCTTGTAACTACGTAGGAGTG
>NJDD01002495.1:196824-211078 GCA_002245505.1 Calephelis nemesis
CCTGCCAAGACGAGCCAAGAAAAGCGCAAGCGCAAGGGCACTACCTACCTTTTCTCGAAGCGGTTCGTCGTATTTTTGAACCTTCATAACTTGAGTTTGGATTATACCAGATCAACAAAATTTTCAAAATATGATGACAGTAGTAGACTTAATGAAAATCTAAAGTTTCAATTGCATAGCTCTTATACTTTAGATTTTATTGATATCTAAAACACCCCGATTTCTCTGACTGATGATCAACAAAATTCTTAAGGTACTGAAATTTGGTATGTAAGTTAGTATTAGTACCCAATTAACAAAAAAACCCTAAAACTTGGAACATTTGCCCCCCAACCCCTTAAGGGGTGAAAGTTTGTTTGAGACTTCCGCAATTTTTGATGCTTGAGGTCTGAATGTGGTCGCGGAGGGGTAAATCTTTTGATAGCGTCGTATAACAGTGCTGCAGTGTTTACAAAAAAAATTCGAAAACCACCTTCCCTTCCCAACTTTCCCTCCCTCACCCCTATATCTCAGAAATACAGCACGTTGAAGAATTTGGTTTGCGGTATCGTATTGAGAGAGCTAAATTATAGTATAACATAAATTTGAACTTTCCCCTTCCCCCTCATTTTCAACCCACTAATAGAAGAATTCTGTTTATTAGGGGATCATGTTGAGAGAGGGGGGAGAACGCAGAAGTAAAATTGAAAACATATTTTTTCAAGGAGTTTAGCTCGAACAAGGCATATTTGCAGGAACGTCATTTTGTCTTTTGTCGAAGCTCTGCGACATATTCTTTTTCTTATCTGGTTCTCATTACTCCAACGAGACCAAAAATGTTGACGGAGTTGTTGAAGCCTCTAGATCCGTTGGCAGTGAGTTAAGGAATTCTTAGAATGATCCTGGTATATAGAGTGTAAGTATGGCACGCAATTTTATTAACATCCTGTATAGTTAGTCCCTCTCAGATCAGGTAATGATTGGAATGATCGCCGCCGATCAGGAAATGGCCGGGCGTCAGTGGCAACAAATTTTCAGGTTCAGGGTTTGACGACAGATCGAGAACAGCTGTTCCCAATATGTGTCGCGTATGTTATCACCGTTCATAAAAGTCAAGGGCTAAGTTTGAATAATGCTCTCATTGATATCGGATCATCCACATTCTCTTGTGGGCAAGCTTATGTAGCTCTCTCTAGAGTGACTAGTTTGCAAGGTTCACCTTATAAATATAGGTTTCAGTAGTATTAAGGCACAACAGACTGCAATAGTTGAATATAATAGCCTAAGAGCCAAGTATCGCCCTAAGCTAACGCTTATTGTAAACAGTAAGCCAACGAAAAATAAAGGCAAAGATAGAGAATGAGCTATAAAAAAAGTCATCTCAGATGTACAAGAAATATAACCCAAAAAAAGAAAAAAAAATCAGCGACAAAAAAATACACGTATTTATCATAAGCAACCTACAAAAAGAAATGAAATCTTACAAAAACATTTCATGTTAAATGTTGCCAAGACGAGACGATATAGCTCGCACTGTCAAAATGTAATCAGATCTCGTGTAGAGCCAAGTTCCTAACCCTACATGCCCGGCCCTAAATCGATAAGCCCTAATTTTACACTCAATAAGATTCGCCAGTTAAGTCCACGGTTTGTACCCCTACGAGATTATAGCGGGAAAACTCTACTACGCGCTACAAACTACGCAGTACGAGCTATGGCTGTAGGAATTCCCCGTAACTTGATTGTAAAATTAGGGCTTATCGATTTAGGGCCGGGCATGTAGAGTTAGAAACTTGGCTCTCAAGAACACAGACATTTTTAGTCGAACTGTCACCTCGTTGGTTGGGAAATTAGCGTACACGCCTGGCGTCTCCGACAAACCGCAAGGGTCGGGTTCGATTCCTAGCAGGCATAATTAAAGTGGTGAGCATTTAGATGCCTATGTTTCCGGTTTTGGTTGAATTTATTAAATAACTTCTTTCTTTGTGACGGGCTGTTTTCCGACGGTGAAAGACATATTTTGTGAGATGAACAACTAAATGTTTGTATTTCCGACTCAGGGTGCCTATTAATTTTTTTATAAATATACGCATAATACGCATAATATATAAATATACCCATAGCACAAGCATATAATTAACTTACGTGTTATATTAGTGTAATTTGTTAGGAGATATTTGTATCTATTTTACATTTTACTAGGTGGATTGGTACTACCGTCTTACTCATTCCTGTCGCCATAACGTTAGTGCTTGCCGTTGACGTATTCCGGTTCAGAGGATATGGTAGCCGATAATCTTAATTTTGCCCGAGGCCCAACATCCAGGTCCCAGGTTGGCAACGCATAATTACCACCTCTCATATCTCTAGGTGGCGTACATTTCTTACTCTCAGGAAATTCGTCTCTTTTTTCGCCTTCTAATCTCATAAAAAGAAAATAAGTGAAAAATAAAACATACTCCAAAGTGCAAACTGCGTAAACCGTTAAGATAAAATTTTCAACTCCAACCACGTAGCCGTACTTCAAACGAGCTTTAGTAAACTACGTAAGGTACGCTGTAGAGCCGCAATTACATGTCCGTGTTTGTAATAATAATGGCTGTCCATAAATTAGGTCTTGAATGCCGAATGGGACAATATAATATTATATTGTAGTGGAGTCCAGTCCTTTTAAAAATGGTCTGGGAAGTTTTGATAACACTTTAAATCCGTTTATAAGTTTAAATAAATATTAAAAGTATTTCTAAGTTAGTATTAAAAATTATAGATTCGTTATAATATTATAAAAAAAGTACTATGATAATATTATTATGATCAACGTTTACAAATTCAGTTAAAATCTTTTGACTCCACATGTGCACCCTAATCCTTTTGATAAATTGCGTTTGGACGACGCATGAGTGATTCCAGTAAAAAACAGTTTGCTCACGAGTTTTACGTTATAATTATTTTTCCTGTAGCGACCCGCTTCATAATTTTCATCGTCCATTTTTTTTCCCTCCATCGCTGCGATCAATTTGCATAGCTAGATTCAGTATGAGTAGGTACTAAAACAGACTGAATAATCTTATCTACACAATTGTTGTCAAACAGCAGTTTTTTACGACTTAGACAGTGATCACTCACCCATGACATAAAACATAATTTATATACCCATACATTCATATCTTCATACCAAGTCCCTTGTATCGTTGGCAGCGAGTATTGAATGCCAAGTTTCATGATTTCCACCGACCTGTCTAGTTTCTATAATATTTTTAGAGTCTTTTAATACAAATAATATTTTGCAGACTTTTGATTCCACTTACGGATGAAACCCAAACAATCTAATTGTGTAATGTTAGCCTGGGCATCCCAGGGTACCATTCGAATTCGCAATAATAATTACCTAATAAAATAAACATTTCAAATTTGCTACGCTTTCTAATAGTAATAAAGATCGTGCACTAGTTTTTTTCCGTATCTTCGCAGTGTGTGCCCGTAATCCGATCTGGGATAGATTTTGGAATTTAAACACACATCACAAGTGCGTATTGTATAATTTACGTAAAACTATAATAATTTCTGTTCTTTTCAAAGTTTATTAACCACATATCTTTCTGATTTCATTTCGAAAAAGCGTTTGATAGGGTTGTACGTAAGGAACTTTGGGACATTTTGCCAGATTATGGGATAGATGGGTCCCTGCTGCGTGCGGTACAGTCAATGTATTTAGACTGTAAAGCATGTGTGCGGGTTGATGGCAACATATCGCCTTGGTTTGATGTTAATATTGGCGTCAAGCAGGGTTGTGTGTTGTCAGCACGCTTGTTTATCTTGTATTTGGACAAATGTCTGCAAAGGTTAAGATCATTGAATGTGGGAATGCGTATGGGTGACCAAGTTGTGAACTGCCTGCTTTATGCAGATGATGCTGTACTTTTGGGCTCTACACCATCTGAGCTGCAAACACTGGTCACAGTTATGGAAGAAGATTGTAAAGAAAGGGGCTTACATTTGTATGCGACAAAAACCAAAATAATGGTATTTGAAAGAGATGTAGCCAGAACGGATGTAAGAGTTTTGGTTGATGATGTAGTGATGGAACAAGTGAATGAAATTGTATATCTTGGTTGTGCTTTTAGCAGGGATGGAAGGTACAACGCGGATGTAGAGAAGAGAGTGAGTGCAGGGAATAGTGTGAATGGAGCGTTGGGTAAGCTATTCCAAAGCGAGGTTTTGAGTCAAAAAGCTAGACTCGCTTTGCATAATTCTGTGCTTATCCCAACGTTATTGTATGGAAGCGAGAGTTGGGTATGTCAGAAAGATCATGAAAGTAGGATAAATGCGGTCGAAATGAGAGCACTACGGAAAATCTGTGGTGTAACGCTCGCTGACCGCATTCGTAACAGTGAGATCCGAGAAAGAGTGGGATCGAAAGAAAGTGTTGGTGTTAAAATGCGAAAGGGCATGCTCCGCTGGTTCGGGCATGTGAAAAGAATGACAGATGAAAGATTGACAAAGCAGATATACAATGCGAATGTGGATGGATGTAGGTACCCGGGGAGACCAAGGCTGACATTTCACGATCAGATCAATCGGATATTATCCGAGGGTGGTGTCAAGAGTCTCGGAAACCGGCGTGTTTGTGTGAAAAGGGTAATGAATGTGAAGGAAGCAAGACAGGTTTGTCAGGATCGTGAGGTCTGGCACTCGATACTCTCTGCCTACCCCGTAAGGGACTTGGCGTGAAGATATGTATGTATGTATATGTGTATCTTTCTGATTTTAATGTTAACGTCTATATTTATTTTACGTATTATTTTCAATTTAAAGTGCGAATGATTACATTATACAATATTCTCTCGCTTACCAATCTCTCAACAAATATGTTTAAGTATTATCATTTCAACCCGCAAAATTTTTCTAAAATTGTCATATCAGAGATTTTTCACATTTCGACGCTATGGTAGATTTTTACTACCCCTGTGTATATAATACGAGTATAGACTCGCCATAAGATGCGCGCGTACTGTATTCTTGTTGTTCTTTATCTTATTCTAGTGATAGTTCATGATCGCAGCCCACAAACGAAACATGTCCCCAGCCGTTGATGTAGGTGTGTTTTAATCTCAAATTTTAATTTAACAGATTGTCCCATTTCATATCTATTTTAAGAGCTTCAATAACTTTTTATGTGGGCATATTTCGTTAAAAAGTTGTGTGCCGATTGTTTAATTTTGAAGGTACTTTAAGAATTTAAATATTTAAGCGGACATTTTGCAAAATTTGGATTACGCTTTTTATTAAGCTTATTTTCGAAGAATTCATTTTAAATATATTTTCCCTTTAACTTTACTGAACGCACTGTTTCCACTCAATCAATAAAAATGTATTTTTGATGTTTGCCATCATTGCAAACAGAAAATAATTAAAAAAATTCAAGATTACAATGTTTTTTAACAACTTATATTTTATTGTTTATGCCAGGCATACTATTCATTTATACTAGTCACAGACAAAATTCACTCTTCCTCCATTACCTTACAGACTCTTATCTTGTTTGGGTATACAGACTAAAATTTCAAGGCGTCTACTGCTTTGCAATGTATCGGAACTGTGGGAGCTATTGCCCATACGTCGCGTACCCTTTTTGCATCCTGCTTCCAATTTGCAGATCGTCTGAATTGAACTGATTGTACGTGTGTCGTATAATTGTAATATTATTGTAGCTTTTAGTGTTGAAGCTTTACACTAACTGTAATAAAGTCTGAAAGAGTTTGGAAAGTTTTTTAATCGGAAACGACTTCCAATTGCCTAGACTCCCAACTCCGTGAACCCATTGTAAAACCTTAACTTTTGAATCCAATAAAAACTTCCGGACGACAGTCGATTCGTTGCAGAGTGAACTGAGATCTTATTTACCCCCAAGGCACTTTTATTGAAAGCTTAATTACAGCTCAAGGAATTTTACAGGAATGGGTTTTCTCGAACTTCCGGAAAAATAAACAGAAAGTTAGATGCTAAATTTTGACCTAAGACCAGTCAAAAAGTTATTGTTCTAAAATTTTGACATATTCCAAAAGAAGCTAAGTATAAAGGTCGGAATAGTAAGTAATATACACAGAATTTGTTGTTTCAGTGGCCTAGTGGCGTAGAATAGATTTAACAAGGTCCTAGGTTCGTTTCGGTTGGCGATAGGTTTGCCATATGGGTTTGTCAGTAACTTCGGTCAATAGTGAGTGCCCTGGGGCTATGCCTATAAAATTTAATAAATTGTTCTACCCTTTATTATTTGTGTTCAATAAAATGTGAATACATAAATTATAATATACACAAAAATAACTCTAGTAAGACCAAGTAATCCACATCTACGTTTATCACAAAAATTCCTGCTCCTACCTGGAATAAAACCTAAGGCTCGTCAATTCTATGATTCGGGTGATCTATAATGATACTTACCCTGAGTGCTAACCTCTCAACGCTAAATCAAAAGCATTTATAACTACAATAACTCGCCGGAAAATCCCCTGACGAGAATTGAACCCGAGCTTCATTGATGCAATTAGTGGTGTTAGGTGTACTAACTTTGAAACACTCGGTTAAAAGCTTTCTATTAATATAATACTTTGACGAGAAATCCCCTTTCGGGAATCGAATCCGAGTCTTGTCAATAATAAATTGAAAGCTATTCATAGATATAACACCTCGCTTCGTTAATTAAATACGGTTGAGCGTAAAATTGAAACTAATTCCGAAAGTATTGATTAACGGCCACCACTGTAGCATTTTCCATAAATCGTCGGCTTACAGCCGGCCGCGGGTAAACTGCTCTGTTGTAATAAATTCCGATTTAGTATAATTTTTATAGGTCATCCTTTGGAAATATTTTCATATAAATACCAATATTATGTTACCAGTAAAAAGGTCTCATATTATTGTCACAGTATATTCCTAAAGTAAAAAATTTACGGTAGGCTTCGACAGAATATTTTTATTAATTTTTTTTATTATTATTATTTTATTAAATTTTTACAAATTTTTTTTCACAATCTCGTTTTGCTTGACGGCGGCAGACACGTTTTGTGTGGTGAACATAGATAGCAGTATTTTCGGATTTGAGTGTTTGAGTGTTTTATAAATAAAAAATTGTTGGTCGGGATTGGAAATGTGCCCGGTTGGCGATAGGCTTGCCACCTATCACATTGTGGGACTTAGTGTCTTCGGCTAGTCGTAGGTGCCCTGGTTGTGCCTCTGCCTACCTCTTCGGGGCGTGAGGATGCTGAGTGTTTTAAATAAAATAGTTTTCTGTATTTCTATGTTAATATGTATGTTTGTCCTTTGCCTTGTATCGTTGTTAGTATATGTATTAATAACTCCTGAACGAATCGACCTACTTGCGATAGCTAAATTTTTCATAATTTGCCATTTAGGCATATAAGTCCACGTCATCATACCGTCGTAGTCTTTTACGTAAGGATATTAATCAATGTAATGGCTTAAGATTAATCTCGGAACGAGAGATTTGCTTTTAAGTAAAAGTGCAGACGAATTTTGTCCAACATTTTTCTTGGCTTATAACCTAACCTAACCTAACTTGTTTAATTTGTTTTGTTAAATTGAAAGAAAAATGAGCAGACGGATGTTCTGATATTAAGAAATAACTATACCTTAACTCACGTATCATGTAAGGAGTACCTAGACTGAGATCTACCCATTGCAGCCAAAGATACCATTTGTAATGTCAGGAACATTGGTGCTTTACTAGTTCTTGAATAGTAATAAAAATTGAATTGAATAGTAATAAAGTTGACCAAGTGACTTTGTCATGATGGGATTTTACCAAATGTAGACGATGGAAATTATAAACCATGTCTAAAACATGAGTTTTCTAAAATCATTTTACTGAAAAAGCACCCAACATTTGTAGCAACATTTGTAGATTATGAAGGTGCCGATACAAAGCAGCTCTCAGATCAAAATAAATTTAATAAACATCTAGGCCCGGAATTGCAGGCATCGTAACATTTATCACATAAATGGTTGCCCTCGTCGGCAATTGAAGCAGGTCTTCGCGGTTGGTCGATTGAGCTAGGCGTATACGCCAGTCCCTCAATCACTGAGGCATTGATCTATCCATCTTTCTCATAATTTATAGCTTTGTAGCTTATACTGTAAAGGAGGTAAAATTTTGTATTTAAAAGCACTAGTGACTCGCCTTGAAACTTTATCCGTTTCTTCAAACTTATACGACTTTCAAATGACTTTTAAAATACGTGACATTAAATACAAAGTTTTATTAACAAATTTAACAAGGAAAAACAAAAGTCTTTAATTATTTTGACAATGTTTCCATTTTGTTACTTTTATCTCAAAACTGTCAACGCTACCTTCTAAGAAACATTTTACAAAGTGAAAGGACACGCTGTTTTGATATTCTTTGACTTCAAAAGTCTTTGAGTAATTAAACACTTGTAACTTTTGAATTTTCTTCAAAATATTCCTAATCTAATATTTTAACTTTTATTTCATTTAAATTTATAGCCTTTGAGGTCTTGCGGTCCGGTGTTGAGATTGAATACATGAGGATCGGGTTCGATCGCCGGGTCCGGCAATACAAAGAAAGTGTGTTTTTTAAACTTGGCCGTTCGAAAAAACAGCGTTGCCCGAAATTGCAAACATGCCCTGTTGGCAATAGGATTGCCACTTAAATCGTTTGTTTATTTGCTTGTTTGAACTGAATTCCTGTCACTATTGTAAGTATTCACCATTGTCATGTTCTATAATGAAGAGTAGGTTAGCTGATCGAATAAACCTATTAAGGCGACAGTGTAAGATCAGGAGAGCCGCTTGATGGCTTATTATAAATGATCGTAAAAAATAATTTAAATTTGGTTTAGTTTTAATATAGTTATGTCGTCTAACAAAATATTTAAAAGTAGGTTTCTTCACGATCTTTTCCTCGAAGAGGTTGGAAGAGCTATAACCAAAATACTCACGTTTTGCCGAAGTCACACAATGTGGCAGGTGGCATCTTTATTGCCCACAGGTAATGGTAAAAGAAAACCGTGGCCCGGCCCAGATAAGTTATTGCGCATCTACCAACATTGACTTATTTAACACGTGCTTGCTTTTTGCGAGCAGTCAAGCAAGGAAGCATATGCTCTAACATACACAAAGGACCCGGAACAACACATGTTTGTTGCTTATATGCAACACCTATTTCTTAGCGTCCATATTACAAATGTATTGTTAACACTAATATTAGAAAATCCGGGCTCCACTTATGAATAGACCATCTGCTTGCCTGTCAGGTAGCTTGTAAAAGGCGAGGCTGTTAGAGTTTCACAGCGACTTAGTATCACTGGATTGGTACAAAGCTTTTTCTATTTCTGCTGCATGCGGTTCCGGTTTGGAGAATCAATTTTGCTCGTAGCCTAACATCCCGGTCTCAGGTTAACAACGCACCATTAACACCTATGTTATCTCTAGGTGGCGTGAATCTTTGGCCATCAGGAAATCTATCTTCTTGTATGCCTTCCTATATCATAAAAAATGTTATAAACACAGTATACACGTATACATCAGTAAAGATTCATGTGAAACTTATAACACTCCTTTTTTCCGTCGCAAATTAGAAAGAAAAATAGTCAACGGTATTGCAAAACTGTAACAAAAATGTTGGTTGTCTTATTTTTTAAAAACTGAATGAATAACAAGAATAAATAGAAATTGGAGACTGCCAGGTGCCTCATAGTATTAACAACCTTTTACAACATGAATTCAAAATTATCTCGATTTTTTCTTAATCAAAACGAGGCAACAGTTGTTCGTGACGGCCACAATTGCACAATATTGTTGGAAAAAGAAACACCATTTCTTTATGTATACAGTAATTTAAGATCGGTCGCAATATTCAACAGGTCAACTTAGTGAGTAAACGAAAGAAAATGTAATTGAAAATTATTCTTAAACAGAAACAAATAGGGAATAGGGAAACTTTATGAATTGATGTACCAATTTAAGTATTTAACTTATACCTACCAGTGGGAAGTTAATCAAGTTTGTGTCAAACCATCTCAGAATCATTAGGTACTTTAAAAAAAAATAAACTGCGACGTAGTAATGAAAAATAAGTGGTGTGGCACTCGGAGACTGCCGCGGCGAAGCTATTGCATAAGCAGGCATGACTCACCAGATTGCGGGGCAAAGATGGGGAGAGTCGATTTGATAAACTAAAGAGTGATCAAAAGTCATTAAAATTTCTGCTTTTCATCGATAGATGGCAAAACTAAAAAATATCACTGCTCTGCCGGTCTAAAGTATTAGGTGATTTCCGATACGGAATTTCTGTATTCAGTCTTAACGCTCAAGGCCCGCGATAGAAGCTTACAAAATAATAGTTTAAAAATTGCTTTTTCCTATTTTACTGCCCTTACTTATTTAACAGTAAAACTCATAAACACAGCGGCACTGTTTACATAACAGATAAAATGCTCGCACTGTATTGATGAGCAAGTCAAGTATATTTGTGGTTTGAGCACTCGCAAGAGCCTTACAAATTGGATTCCACAATAATTAAATTATCGACTGGCGATCGCAAAACAATTTTCAGCCAATATTACTTTTATACAGCCGTCCTACACTTTATTGAGTTTCTCTCTGAGGGAATTGAAAATACCCTTGGAATACTAAACAAGTTTTGTTTATAATAGTATTAGTTTAAATACGGTATAACATTATTTTAGTTGGTTGGTATTTACAAAACCTAATTTTATTTTATAACCGACTTCAAAAAGGCGGAGATTCTCAATTCGACTGCATGATTTTTTGTATGTTAGTTACGCAATCACCCGGCCATTGGCCAACCGGTTTTGCTGGATCTTTTTTCATAAATATAGATTATGACTCTGGTCCTATAATTTATTCATTAATTTTATCAGGATTCGATTACCGGTTTTTGAGTTGAATCAATAATCAAGTCATCTATAAAAAAGAAAAATGAATGCATTATTAAATGTTGCTAAAATACTACTAATACGATATTGATAAATTCATGTGGCACTATTTTGCAAAAATTTACTTTCTTTCTTTTAATTATCTTTCAAAAAAATAATTATTAAATCCCGGCGTGAGTAAGACACGACGTCATTGGATAAATTAAATAGTTAGAGTCAGTTTTTGTTGTTTCATTGCACTTGATTAATTATCTACTTGATAATAATATCACTATATAGCAAAATCATCGCATCAAAATCCGTCAATTCGCTAAAGAACTACGAAAGACACACAAACAGACATGTAAAACTTATAACACCCCTTGTTTTGAGTCGGGGGTCAAAACCGGATTTTAAATTTCTTCCTTTTTTACGTCAGTTCAAAAATATACTCGAGTATTTTGGAGAATAGTGAAATACCCGGAAAACTTTTCCAGGTCAAATTAATCTCCCAATGTTTACCATCCGTTTTATTTGCGACAGCCACCAATATTCGCATGCACTCATTCGTTAAAACTGTTCATGCATATGGCAAAGTCACGTCAGTTTTTTTTCTATTTCACAATACGAACTTGCTAGTCTTCCAGTGAGTGCAATTTGGCAGCTTTTAAAAATGAAATGCCAATATTTGATAAAAAAATTTAAGTAAAGCTGGAAACATTTTCCCTGTGCTAGTCCGGGCTCTTTTGCAGAATTGACCTACTGCCTTCCTGCCAGGTTGCTCATAAAATGTGAGCGTAGGCTTGAGTTATATCACAGCACTGTGATATTTGACTAGGCTTGCGCAGTTACTCGCCCGGATTGGTATCACCGCCTCATTTATTCGTCAGTGCTTGCTGTTGACGTGTTCCAGTTCGGAGTATAAGGTAGCCGGTAAACTTACTTTAGCTCGAAACCTGGCATTTCGGCCTAAGGTTGGCAGCGCACCATTACCATCAGATGATACATCAGCATGTTTTCCTTCAAATATCATTACAAAGATGTAAGTGTAAATAACTAACTTGCCCGTCTATCCTCCACGAAGCTTAATATCTCTTACACTATTCCTATATTTTCCTTCTTTCCTGTTTCATTGAATGTGATGGTGGAGACTACTGGCTTTCAGCTCATAACATTACAAATGAGGCATCAACAATATCATAGTTAAAGGTGGTGGCAAAGGTCTTACCAATTGAAGAGCGTATAGTCACGTTGACATGTTGGAAATCATGTTACTCGTAAATCGAATCGAATGAGCTGTCGCACACAATATGTTTAGAGTATTTAGGTCTATTTAACGTGGTATTCAACTTGAGGACTAGACTGGTGTCCTTGTATCTTAGTGTGTGTTCAATTTGTGCAATGTCTTGGCACTTGGTCCATAAATAATTTAAAGGAAGAAATCCTGCACATAACAGACCCTATTTTCTTTAATACGTCACGATATTTTGATACTTCTTTATTTCAAAAAACAGGAATGTTCAATAATCTAGGATAACACCTAACCATCACAAATGTAGTTAAGAGCCGTCGCGATCAAGTCACCTTTCGAACGGAAAAACCTGCATCGAAATCGGTCCACTCACTCCAGAACCTCTTCATTTGTAGAGGCGGATAAGAAGAAAACGCTGTATCAGTGCAGCCAATCTGGGTTGCGTCAGATTTATGCATATTCAACCTGACAGCAGTAGTTGAATATTCTAATAAATTAAATGCCCTGATAATTCCAATAATTGGCAACAGGATCGTCACATCCCATCAGGATCGCATTATATTTATAATGGCATCATGGAGGGTTTAACGATGTTGTATTTGTATAGGATCGTTAAGAGGAAGGTTCTGAAAGGTTTTTAATGTAGTTAATTATTCTCGCCCTTCAATAATTGCGTTTTGAACATAAATATTTTTGTTTCAATTTGAATATCTTAATATTTTTTTAATGTCTTATTGATTACTCGTCTTGAAACATACGACGGTACCGGTGTAAGTAACAAACAGAGTCTGGTAGTTTTGAAGTTGGCGTATTATATTGACAAAGCAGCTGTATACAATGCGAATGTGGATAGATGTAGGTGCCCGGGGAGACCGAGGTTGCCATTCTACGAATAATCGCTCGTGTTTGTGTATATATTACACTAATAATTATTTTATTACTATTAGTATAAATGTCTTTTATAATAATATTATCGCTGACTAACACAAGTACAAGCATAAACACAAGCATAAGCATTGTTTATTTTGCGGTTGCAACAATTTGTATAAAACAACACCCATTTTAGTATAATAAATGCGAAATCTCTGTTTGTGTGTTAATTTTTCACGGCTAAACCCGTAAAGCGATTTTGATAAAATTTAAAATACAAATAAGTAAGAACCAAGTTCAAACACAATGTTTTTTCATATACGAACCCCCAAAGGATTAAAATGGGGAATGAAAGTTTGTTTAATAATCACTACTGTTCTACACTAACGAATATTCGGATAATAGCTAGTATCTATAAATTTATACACAGAGCTGCCGTTAAAAGCGATTGAGAAATAAACACAGTTTGAACCAATTCTTTTTTTATTCCTAAGCTCTAAAACATTACTTGTTCTCATAAAAGAAACTTTACAAGCTTTTTTGTGTCAAGATTCACGGAAACCAAATGACGCAATTTTGCCTACCTAAATAACTTCGCATTGTGAATTACCCTCTTAAAAGTATTTTATATCCTGTGCTTATCCTGGTTCATGAAATTTGTTTCATCATTTACATTTTAACTTTTTTTGTTTATTGTCAATGAGCAATTAGATGAAATATATCAGGAAGTCGGATTTATTTTTTTGTGATATTCGAAGACAAACAGGTAGATGGATTTCCTGGTGGAAAAAGAATTGTGTCCTCTGGTCCCGGCGGCAGGATACTGCAATGCACTCTTTCAGTGAGCTTATCGATATTAACCTGTTTACCTTATGTTGTCTTCTTACGAGCTTCTAGGTCTAGCTTTAAATAATTGGTCTAATCTTCACAGGGGACCTGTATGAATGTGGTGAAAACTCATTGATTAACCAAAAAACTGATATTTTTTAATAATATTGTGGCAAAATTTGAGCTAAATCGCTAAGTAATTTTTGAGGTTTTTGAGAATTACAAAAATTAACATTTTTAACGTCCGCCGGAAATTCATTAGTTACAGTTAGATTTTCTTGAGAATATTTCAAGCACCGGCGAAAAAAGAGAGGTGTTATAAGTTTGACGCATGTGTGTCTGTCTATGGCGTCATAACTTTTGAAGATCTGTTGTAATCGTCTTATTGTAATCGAGATGGTTCTTAGTT
>NJDD01002495.1:213725-253720 GCA_002245505.1 Calephelis nemesis
CTTATTTCGAAATTATTTACTTGAGTTGTCAGGTTTACAATTATAGCACAAAGTTCAACTGAAATTTTCGATAATGCTAAATTTAGATGTCGCGAAATTATGTAGTAAGACAAGACTTTGTGTCTCAAAATTTGATGAGGACTCATCACCAGTTGGAGGAATGTGGCAGTAAAGGGTAGATTTTTTAAAAAACATAATGTGTAAACACTATACCAACAGTAGTCTTGTTGACAATGACCGTTATTTTAACCAGTGCACACGTCTTTAACGAGCTACCTGGCAGAAAGACAGATGGTCTATTCTTATCAGTGAACCAATACCACCACGGGAATTTAAAAACATTATGAAAAAACCTGTATCGCTGAATTGTAAGTACACAAAGGTACAACCAAGACACCCAAGATTAGCCAGAGCTATTTAGTCCAATTATGTGATAGGGGGCAAACCTATTGTCAACCGAGCACTTGTGCAAGCCATGGCAAAGTTGTTTTTTTTTATTATAAAACTAGTTTTTACCCATATTCGAGCTATCATAGTTCTCACATCTTGCTACAGGGCACAGAAAAAAATGCAGAAAAGCTCTCGCAACAGAACACTTCTTAGCACATTACTGTAGACGATATTTTATTTATTTTCATTTGGGGGTAGATTAAATTTTCGGGGCAATAAATAGACGCAGATGTGCTGCATAGGTGCAAACAACCATTATGAGAAGCATCGTTTTTTTTCAAGATCACTCTGACTTTTTTTATGGTTCTGATTTGTCCTTGAGCTTTGTTAATGGTCATAGTGAAACTGAGCTTAATCAGAAATTGTAACTTTTCGAATTGGAATGGAATATTTTCGAAAATTATCAGGTTACGTGGAACGATCACATTGTCATTACTTTTTACACCAGCGAATGTGTGGTGGTGCTAATTATGTTCACATCAAATTTTGAGACACAAAGTCTTGTCTTACTACATAATTTCGCGACATCTAAATTTAGCATTATCGAAAATTTCAGTTGAACTTTGTGCTATAATTGTAAACCTGACAACTCAAGTAAATAGTTTGCTCGTAATTCCACAAAATCTTCAGTGAAAACTACAGGCAACGAACGACTGAACTTAGATATCTCACTATTCATACAAAAAACTACCGTCCGTAAGCAAAACGACTCGTAACTTAAATAATATAGAAAACGAGCATATAATGCTAACCTGTTTAGAGATATGTGTCGAGATCAAACTCTTAAAGCATTTTCTAGTTGGTGTATATTTAAGTTTAATATTTAAGTTACAGTAAGCCACAGGACATAAGGATGGTTTAGCTTTAAGTTTATTTTATCTTGAAACTCTCTGTTCCGTGTCATCAATCATACCTTCAAACTTTACCACGAACTTGTATGAGAAAAGATACATAGAGCACAAAGATGTCTCACGTGGCTAATGGTAAAGTTTGGGAACAGCAGTTTCAAGACAAAATAATATCAATAAATCAATTTCGTTTAATTTGATCGCTTCCTTACTTAATGCATATCCTGAAACGGCATGTGTCTGTCTTCGTCTTATGTAATTAAATGAAAGAAAAAATATATCTACGCCTGTATCCTCAAAGTGGTAAATAGAGGTACAACCAGGGCACCCACAGTTAACCTAATGTAGGTACTACTTAGTCCTACAATGTAAATGTAGTCCTATAAAATAAATTTTCAACCTATCATCAACTGGGCTCCTATCAAACTCTCGGTAATGGTGATTTTAATGGAATAACGAAAATACACCTTTCTTTCTTTTTTTCTTTCTTTCTTTACACCTTTTTGAGTTGCTAAATGGGAAATCGTATTAACACCATACAGAAAACGGAAACACCAGACCACTAGAGCGGCGGCGATACTTGAATGAAATAACTATGTTGTGTAAAACATAATTTTGGAAGGCAAATCAGCCGATTTCCTGTTTGAGAGGTTTGCCATCTGTCACATTCTAAAGTCTAAGTCGAGGCTAACCGTAGGTACCCTGGTTGCACCTCTGCCTATTTCTTCGAGCGTAAAAATACTAACGTTCTTTTTTTAAATTAAATTATATATCAACAGCAAAGCAAAGCAATGTTTTAATTAAAAATAAGCATTTTCTTATAAAATTCCGTTTACTGAAATTGTTTAATGGATTGCATCAATTTTCGTAAAAGTATTGGAAAACTCCAGCATCGTTTAGTTAGATGAATATTATGATTAATTGCTGGCTCTGATTCTTTTTTCAGATCGAGTTCATTCTTTTGACAAACTGCGGGCCATTCGTCATTTTTATAAGACAAATTTTATTTGTTTCCAGGATTTTTTGCCTTTATATATTTTTCTGTGATTTAAAAGCATACATTTGTTTAAAGTACGTAATTATGTTTTTGTAATCTGCATAATTCAGAAACTTAAAGATGGTCCTTTTAATACAATTAATATCTGTATTGTACGAAATATATCTATAAGAGTATTACAGAATATCTAAACAACCGTAATAAAATATTCCTGTTTAGTTTTTTTATTGCTTTTTTTAGTTGCAGTGGGCAACTGCTTTCGTTTGCTTTGTTTGTAGCTACCTAATAACATATCCTAGTAGGAGCTTCTTTTGAAGACAGTTGAGAACTGTATGTAGTAGAAGGAATAATTTACTACAATAACATAATAATGTAACTGCAAAAATATTAAATAACAAATTACGTCGTTAAAAAGTTACATCAATGTACCTACCATGACAGAAATCTCAATTTCAAATGTAACAAAAATGTTTCAGCTTGTCATCAGCCATCAACCAGCCATATAACATGTACTATGAACGTGATAGAGTACAATCTAACCCCGGACTGAAAAAGAGGGATGTGTGTGTGTATGTGTGTGTGTGTGTGTGTGTGTGGTTATATAGTGTTGGTTACATCGCGCCAATGGCAATTCTCCCATTTAATCCCAAGGGAGAATTTAATCGGGATAAAAAATATTGTATTGCCCCGTGTTGGTCCGGGCTCTCCTTTGCAGAATAGACCATCTGCCTTCTTGCCAGGCAGCTCGTAAAAGGCGAGCATAGGCTTACCGTCACTAACACCGTGACATCTGACTAGGTGGTAGAGTTTCGCAGTGACTCACCCGTATTGGTACCACCGCCTTACCAATTCCCGCCGCCATAACGTCATGACGTGTTCCGGTTTGGAGGGTAAAGTAGCCGGTAAACTTACTTTTGCTCGAAGCCTAACATCCGGGCCTCAGGTTGGCAATGCACCATTACCACCTTTGGTGTCTCTGGGTGGCGTGAATTTTTTACCACCAGGAAATCCGTCTGCTTGTTTGCCTTCCAATATCATAAAAAAAAGCCAGTTCATACACTGTCTGTATACCAAATTTCATCAAAATCCATTCAGTAGCTTCTGCGTGATTTTTGCATTTTAAAGTTTAACATTGTATTAAATTTTGACTCTGTATTTCATTGGTACTACAATAAAAAATTCTTCGATGTAAGAATGCACTAAATAATGCGGATAAGTTTTAATGATACGCTACTTACCAAAGCGAAGAAAACGATAGAATATTAACTGTGAAAACGATTCATAAATTTTGTGGTAGCTTAGCGATGTTTGCGATTAGCGATCACACATTGATTAACGAGATTGGTACTACGAGTACCGTCCACAATCCTATCACATTTGTGCAATGCTTAATTAATCTTATCCACTTCATTTTATCCACCAGATTTATACCACTTGCTACCACTTACACTCGTTTCGACAGTCCCACTGTATTATAAGTGGCCTGCCTACTAGATTTTAATAAAATCGATTTATGTAGTCTTAATATACGAAAAATGCATTAGGTATATATGTTTGAAATATAGATTAAGTATCTTATTTGTTCAAATTTCAATAGTCTTTCAACTTTTCGACCATTTTTTTTTATTTTTATATTTTTTCTAAAAAAAAATGCTTGGCGTGCCGGATTAAACTCTCTCTCAGTTTGCCCACCAGTGGTTTAGGGGCTATATTTTCGTTATAATATGTATGTGTGTAATTATGTTTTATATTACATTAGCTATTAAAGTCAAAACATAATAAGAACAGTAAACCTGCGAAAGACGATTTTGAATTGATTGCTAATTAAAGATTTAGGAAATAAATTTTGCGAAAAACGCCTGTTTTTAAAACAAAAAAAAAATATTTTTTTGTTTCTTACTTCTACAGAAATTGTAATCGGTTTTTAGTTATTTAATGAATTTTAAAATGTTAACGTTAATTTTAAGTTAATTTTTATTATACTTAACCTATATAAGTACTAATAAAAATGTTTTACTTCACTGATATGTTTATATTAATAGACTACTACAAGTTTAAAACTTTGTAATAAAACACAGTTGCCCGGGACTGGGTATGTATCTGTTTGGCCATAAGACTGCTACCTGACACATTGTAGGACTAATATGTTCGACTAATCGTTGGTTTTGGTTCTACCTCTTTCATGGAAAGGCATGAAGATACTTTCGTTTCTTATTATCTATTAAAACGGGATTACTTATTTTCGCCCCTTCGCTTGAAATTTCTGCATAACTTTCTCAATTAAAAATATAAAGTATCTTCATGTCTGTGTATGGATATGGATGTTAGACCTCAAGCAAAATTAAATTTACCGGCTACCATACCCTCCGAACCGAAACACGTAAACGTCTAGTATTGGATGTTACAGTGGCAGAAATAGGTAAAGTGGTGGTACTAATCCGGGCGTGTCGCTGCGAAACTCTACCACCTAGTAGGATGTCACGGTTTTAGTGACGGTAAGCCTATGCTCGACTTTTTACGAGCTGCCTGACAGAAAGGCAGATGGTGTATTCTGCAAAGAAGCCCAGACCAACACGGGGGATTTACTTTAAATTGTTTAATCAATTTGAAACAACAAACAAAACTATGTTAGGTTTTTACATTGCTAAGGTATTGCTAATATACCTCACAAAAGTGGTAGTGATTAAAGAATCCGCCACCATACGAATCCGCGGGTTTTGGCCTGTCAAGAACCTGAATTCAAAGTTAATTAAAACAAATTAGATAATAGCCCGAGATTGCTTTAAATCTCCTTTGCCCAGTAGGGCGTGACTGACCCAAATATAAATTTCATTTACAAGCAAGCGTTTCGATGTTATAATTCGTAAGGGCCGGTTTACATTGACTCAAATTTAAATTTAATAATTCCTCTCTTTGAAGCGGAGTTCCTGGTATTCCAATTTAAATTTAATTACATATTTATTCTATTAATAATAATTTGTAAGTACTCGACTGGCACAAATAAATAAACTTTGAGTGTCTGTTTGTAACATTAAATAAAACTCATACCAAAATAAGATTCTGTACAATTTTGTCTGTGCATCTGTCAGTCTATCTGTTTGTTCTGGCTAATTTCTGAAATGGCTGGACCGATGTTGATGGGACTCTGGCAGGAAGCTGATTTAATAATGAGTACCTAACGTTGGATTCTTTCATTTTAGAGAAATATAGAAAAAAAATAGAGAAAGAAATATGATTTTTAAATTACACGTGGATGAAGTCACGGGCTCACCTAGTTGTATTGGTAATAAAACAAAATATGCTATGAATTCAATATTTATAAAAAAATATTACTTCGAATTGTTTACATAATAGAAACTTAATTAACTTAAAATTAACGTTTTTGTCGGTTTGTTTGTATGTCTTTTCACTTTTTATGCAAAAAATACTGAACGTAGTTTTACTAATTTGTATGTCTAGTAGCTTATAGTATAGGTCAACATCAGGATAACTTTTACTAAGGAAAAATCTTCCATTACCATCTCTCACCACGAACAGTCACGTCAACCTGTGTATGAAGTCGCGGGCCACAGCTAGTATTTAATTATCTAATTAAGCCCATCGTTGTTCTTTATTGTTTGTGTCATATTACATTTTATGACTGCCGTGTTTATTTATTAATTTGTGTTTGTTGTTTGTTGTGAAATTATAACAATGATTTTAGAGACTTTTTATTAACCGTGTTGGTCCGGGCTCCTTAGCATAATAGACCATCTGCCAACCTACCAGGCAACTTGTAAAAGGCAAACATAGGCTTACCGTGACTAACGCCGTGACATCTGACTTCTGTGTGGTGATAGTTTCGCAGCGACTCACCCGGATTGGTACTACCGCCTTACCTATTCCTGTAGCCATAACTTCAGCGCTTGCTGTTCACGTGTTCCAGTTCGGAGGGTAAGGTAGCCGGTAAATTTATTTTTGATGAAAGCCTATCATCCCGGCTTCGGGTTGGCTTTGGTGTCTCTGGGCGGCGTGAATTTTTTACCATCAGGAAATCCGTCTGCATTTTTGTCTTCCGATATCATAAAAAAAGATTTTGACTTATAGTCATTTGACTTTTTGACTTATAGTCATATATACAATTGGGGAATAGGACTGAGCTATTATGTTTTACCTGTGGAAAAAAAAGTGCCATAAGTTTAACAAAATATGTCTGTGTTTGTGTGAGTGTGTGTATGTCTGTCTGTCGAATCATATCTTTTGAACAGATGGACTGATTTCGATTCGAATTTTAGTTAAAAGCTCACGTGGTCGTGATAGGCCTTAGCTACATTACACATAAGTTTTGTTGGGGGTTATTTTTTATAAATTATGATATACATGTACTACCTTAATTTAACTCATTTTGTACAAAAGATATGATTGTGATCCCTCTTCCAAATCTTCCAAATCCAAATCAAAGAAATTTAAAAAATATCATAATTTAGTTCAACTTTTATTTTAGGGAAATATATGAAATTTGAGGTGACTACACACTAAAGGGCGTACCCAGAGACGTCAGTAAAAAAATAATATACCATTAAATCACAATTTTTGTGGAAAATGTCTTTTTAATGACCAATTAAAAGATAATTGTTATTTCTGAGTGCAGCCTATAGTGTTTTTGCCTTGAAGTAAGTACCGAAGTGTTGGGTTTTGACATGACTTTGTTTATACTGCATCCGAAGCCAATAACAACAGAATTTTTACACATGTATATAAAACGTAACAAGATGACTTTATTGCAATGCATGTATTCACTAAATACAAAAAGTAACCTAACATAATAGACATGCAAAAACTATTAACACATTATAGGTACTTTAACTGCATACCAATAAAATTTACATTTAAAATAAAAATATTAAATTTGATAGCTTAATAAGAAAATCTGTTATAACGTAAGGAACACAACGTCAGCTTTGTCACGCGTTTGAACAATTTAGAAACTAGTTGAACAGCAAATCCGAAGATATTCGTTGAAATTTAATAAGTTGACAGCGCTATACTCGCTAGCGCCTACGTAAATTATTTGCATGAAAACTTGGAACAGCGCCTCTACTGCTAACTAAGAGAACTAAATTTTCAGACCAAAACGCTATAGATTTCTATGCATAAATTACCTAATATAATCTATAGCAACTTCTAGTAAAGACTCAGATTAAGTTAAACTCTACATCTCTCTGATGTGTAAAAACCTCAACATTACATACAAGTAATTCAAAAATAAGTCATCCAATAAAATCACATGTTTAACAAAGTGTAAATTAATTTTAGCTCATTTCTATTTGTCGTAAGCCGCTGTTCCATTTAATTAATTGAAAATTTACGCAAGAAAACGCAAACGAAAATTAGTATTTGTAATTTATGTTAACAAATTGAAATTTTATGTCTATGTGCATAAGGTCCAAATTTTAACGTACAAAAATTACTTGGGTTTCTTTACTTCCACCCAAATTGTTTCCTTTGATCAGTCGACTATACTGTTTCGCGTTTTTGACATTGGTCTTAATCAAATTTATTATGTAATGGGGTAAACGTTTTACTTCAAGTGTTATATGAAATTTGAATATAAAATATATTTTAAATACTTACCTAGTAAAAAATCCTTTAAAACATGAAATATTTACGTGTAACTGCCGCTAAGTGCAAAAACAAAATGGTTATGGATTTTTTTTATGTTATAGGAAGGCAAACAAGCAGACGGATTTCCCGATGGTAAGAAATTCACGCCGCCTAGATAGACCAAAGATGGTAATGGTGCGTTGCCAACCTGAGGCCGGGATGTTAGGCCTCGAGCAAAAGTAAGGTTACCGGCTACCTTACTCTCCAAACAGAAACACGTCATGACGTTATGGCGGCAGGAATAGGTAAGGCGGAGGTACCAATCCGGGTGAGTCGCTGCGAAACTCTACCATGTAGTCAAGTGTCGCGGTGTTAGTGACGGTAAGGCTATGCTCGCCTTTTACTAGCTACCTGGCAAGAAAGGCAGATAGTCTATTCTGCAAAGGAGCCCGGACGAACATTCCAATCCAATCCAAAATCCAATTCCAAAATTCCATTGTGGATGAATGTTTGTTACTCTTTCACATGAAAAACTACAGAATATATTTTAATAAAATTTAAAATAATATAACGTACTCATTAGAATTAAACACAGGCTAAAATTTAACGAGATTTTTCTATAATTTGATCATAATACCATAATAAACATTAAGTAAAGTAATCGGAAAATTACTTCTGGGAACTTTATTACTCTTCTGAATAGAGCTCTAGGAGGGTCGTCAAGAAGAGTAAAATGATAAGAATGATTGAAGTGCTGGTTTGTGCAAAATTAACCTACAAATAACCTTGCAACAATGATGCTTCGAATGAGATGAACAGACTAAGAAACCTAGCTTGCGATAACTGAAAAGTACAAAGTAAATTAAAAGCAAAAAAAAATATTTAGAAAAAGCTTCTCCGTAGCCTTGTTTAAGTTAGTTGAAAATTCAAGGTACGATAGTTAATATAATTATCTAAGGACTCACGGACATAAAAGTTCCTAAACATGTTTCTACAAACAGTTAATTACATTGACCGCGAACAGTTCATCTTTAATACCACATTACGATAGGTGCCATATCTACCACCTACGGGGCGCTTATCCAATCCCAAGTAACATTGTTTGTTGTTCCATAAGTAATATAATACGTCG
Organism: Calephelis nemesis; assembly: GCA_002245505.1. Lineage (NCBI taxonomy): Eukaryota > Metazoa > Arthropoda > Insecta > Lepidoptera > Riodinidae > Calephelis > Calephelis nemesis. Next base: position 222,736 of record NJDD01002495.1, read on the forward strand.
ATATTTCTTTCAACAACATGTTTAATACTTCGTGAAAATTTGTAGTCTCTCGTGTAGATTTTATATTGCGTTTACTAGCCCTGCAGATAGTGTTCGCCAGCGATTATCTTTACTATCAGAGAAGCGTCTGATTGCTGTAAACCACTCGTCGTCATTATTAATCACTACCTGCTACAAAGTATATTCGTGTTAAACAGTCTAATTTAATTCCATAAATTTTCAATAAAGAAAAACTTTCGCCCCAGACATATAACATAGATTTAAACAAATAACCTTTTATCTCAAGCGGTCGAATGCTCTAATCATTTGAGCTTATGAGGATTCAAATCCTGTATCAAAATTTCTATCTAATCTACAGGGTCGAAGACAATTTGTTCAAGCAGCAGAAGTTATGTCATCTTGGTCCATTCTTACTAGCGGTACTCTTCCACCTCTATGCAGACGATCTTCAAATCTTCACCCGCTCTTGCTTATCAGAACTTCACAACGCTATTACTGTTAATAATGATCTGGTCAGTATCGAAAAGTGGAGTAAATCTTTTGGTCTTAATTTGGATTAAGTTATGGTAGTTATGGTAATGACTTGTCATTGTTATTGGTAGCCTCGGACTTATTGATAAGACAAGGTAGAGTTTCGCAGCGACTCGCCCGGATTGGTACCACCGCCTTACCTATTCCTGCCGCCATAATGTCATGACATGTTCCGGTTCGGAGGGTAAGGTAGCCGGTAAACTTACTTTTGCTCGAGGCCTAACATCCTGACCTCAGGTTGGCAACGCACCATTACCATCTTTGGTGTCTCTAGGCGGCGTGAATTTCTTACCATCAGGAAATCCGTCTGCTTGTTTGCCTTCCTATAACATAAAAAAGAGACAATAAACATGTACCTCCTGTTAAGTTAAATAATTTTAATGGATAACATTTTAATAAATACGTTAATAATAAAAATGTTTTTATTGGTAAAACTCTTTCTTAGACTAACTACTAAACTAAACTACTAAACCACTAAAGGAGGTCAGTAGGATTTTTTTTGTGCTTGAAATTCATTGAGACACAAGGGTCAAAAGTTTTTCTTTCTTGAACATTTATAAAAATTACATTAGAATGTTTAACACGAGTAGACTTTGTAGCAAATAGTGATTAATAATGATGACGAGTGGTTTACAGCAATCAGACGCTTCTCTGATAGTAAAAGATAATCGCTGACGAACACTACCTGCAGGGCTAGTAAACGCACTATAAAATCTACACGAATTTAGATTTAGAGAATTTAGAACTTTTCGCGAAGTATTAATCATTTTATTTTGAAAGAAATACCAACTCTTCTTCTTACTCGTCTCGTAACTCGTCTTACTTATGGAACAGCAAACAATGTTACTTGGAATTGAATAAGTGTCCGGTGGGTGGTAGGTTTGGCACCTATCACATTGTGGTATTAAACTACATACTATATTATTCTTTTGCTAATCGTGGGTGCCCCATTGCAAAATTTGAAATCTTCGCAAACACTGAAAATGTTTGACAACCTTATCGGTGTCTCAGACGGCCACCGCACTAAAATTAGCGGTTTGTCAAATAATAAGTTGAAAAAATACATTAATATTAATAAAGTTATAAGAAAAACACAAAAATTGATAAAAAGAAATAAAATACATGTTATAAAAATAGAGTGAATGTAATTGAAAAAATAAATATGTATAAAACTAAATGAAAGAATTTAAAACATAGATATGAGTCGGAGATTCACCTTCTAGAGACAGAAATAGATAGTTTAAAGCAAAACCTAAAATATGTGACTACTAAATATGCATTATCGAAGAAAGAAATTCAAGAACATATAAAAGCATTGGAGGAATTAACTTATTTATCAAATTATAATCATGAAAGTTTTGAATCGTTAACTCAAAATCATACCTATGTATCACTGTAATTTGTCAGAAGAAAATGATCACATTTCATCACAAACTGTGACATCCATGAATGAATGTAGCAGTATTTCGATTAAAAACAATTTAAAGAAATATAATGTGGTAATGTTCAGTGACGAGCTAGAAAGGTCTATCAAAAAGTTTAGAAAAAATATCCTAAACTATTGTCTACGGTTGTGATTATTCAGATATTATTTAAAAAAATGGTTGCCTGTAAAGTCGGTTTTACGGGCGAAGACTTTACGTGACAACGTCTTTTTCTCGGTAAAATATTTATTGATATGAATATTATTAAAGAGTGGGAGAGAGACGCAAGGCATTCCGTCGGGCCTCTCTCTCGTTCGGTGACTCATCGTAACGTTACCTTGCGTTACACTTTTTCATGAGTGACTCCGAGCCGCAACCTAATTTAAGACGTTGTCAAGTCAAAAGCTCTTAGTATGAAATACGAGCATAACACAACCTTAATATTTTTGTGTGCTAGAAGAGGTAACACAGACAGAAAATGTTTAGCCAAAATGTTTAATTCACTTTCGTTATAAATGTCAAGAAAATTATTACTGTCACTCTTCCTTACACAAATGATTTACAATGTTCAAACGAAAATAACATTAGATATTCATTAAACAATTTATTAAGTATGATTGCTACTAACAATAGTGATAAATTTGACTGTTTAGACATTAATGTATTTAATAAGGAAAAGTATTTCGGAGGGATAAGCCGTACTTTATCTACTTACTTCAAAAGACAAGTAGCTTTATCGCTATTATATTATATCAATTTATAATATAAAAGCGATAAATGCCTGTCGTATTTCCTTATGAATTTTAATAATAACTGTCATTTTAGTGATTGACATATTTACAATATGTTTTTTTTATGTCATTGGAAGGCAAACAAGCAGACAGATTTCCTGATGGTATGAAATTACCGCCGCCTAGAGACACCAAAGGTGGTAATGGTGCGTTGCCAACCACAGGCCGGGATGTTAGGCCTTGAGCAAAAGTAAGTTTACCGGCTACCTCACCCTCCGAACCGGAACACGTCATGACGTTATGGCGGCAGGAATAGGTGAGGCGGTGGTACCAATCCGGGTGAGTCGCTGCGAAACTACCACCTAGTCAGATGTCACGGTGTTAGTGACGGCAAGCCTATGCTCGCCTTTTACGAGCTGCCTGGCACAGGAAGACAGATGGTCTATTCTACAAAGGAGCCCGGACCAACACGGGGGGAATATATGTAATGTATATTTTGATTAGATTTTATTTAATAATATTGTTTTTGTATAGTTTTCTTTTGTGTTATGTTTTGACGTCGATAAGTGTGCAAGTATACTTACGTCGAAAAATCATTATTTGATTTGACTTGATTTGTGTAGATTTTATAGTGCGTTTACTAGCCTTGCAGATAGTGTTCGCCAGCGATTATCTTTTACTATCAGAGAAGCGTCTGATTGCTGTAAACCACTCGTTATCATTATTAATTACTACTTGCTAGGGGTAATATAATACGTTGATATTTCTTTCAACAACATGTTTAATACTTCGTGAAAATTTGTAGTCTCTCGTGTAGATTTTATAGTGCGTTTACTAGCCCTGCAGATAGTGTTCGCCAGCGATTATTATTTCCTATAGAGAAGCGTCTGATTGCTGTAAACCACTCGTCATCATTATTAATCACTACTTGCTACAAAGTCTACTAGTGTTGAACATTCTAATGTAATTTTTATAAATTTTCAAAAAAGAAATATTTTCGCCCCAGACGGGATTTTACCTCTAGAGACCTTGTATCTTCAGACGAGTACATAGACTTTTAAAAAACCCGTTCTCTTTGTTTTCAGCGAATTTGAATTTTGGCCTGCAATTTTGGGTGAGGACATAGTCTCGCTGTACTCATATAAGTACATAGACTAAAACTCACCGGAAAAGTGAGAAACCATACACGCCTTCCACAAAAGGTGACCTTGGTAGAAACTTTATTTGAAACTAATAAAAAATTGAATTAAACCTTCGTTCCATACGGATGCAAACCAATGTTTAAACAACATGTTTTGACAACATGTTTTACTAAAGGCGAAATTATCTATCTATCTCTATTTCTTATCTATGTATCAGCTATATATGTCAAACAATAAGCAATCTGACAATAGTGTAATTAATAATGTGGTCGCTTGTGATATATTTCGTGCTCCTTACATTTGCACTCGCCGAGGAGTCCCGAAATGTTCAGATTTCACAGGGCCCTGTGCGAGGATATAAAAATTCATAATATAATTAATATATTTGAATTTCATAGTATACCGTATGCAACAGCACCAACTGGAGAACACAGGTTTAAGGTAAAAAAATTCTGTGTTACATATTATATTTTGTCACCTCTGTGGTGTAGCGGTCCAGTTGTTGCACTTGACCTCTTGAGGTCCCGGGTTCGATTACCGGGTCGGGAACCAAAAAAGAAAATGTGATATTGCCCAATTTGTAATAAAAAAAAATGTTGCTCGGGATTATAACGGGGATATGTGCCCGGTTGGCGATAGGCTTGCCACCTTATACAATGTCATACTTAGTGTCTTCGGCTAGTCGTGGGTGCCCTGGTTGTGCCTCTGCCTTCCGCTTAGGAGAATGGTCGTGAAGATCTTTTTTTTACCGCTTATTGTAATAACGAATTAAATTTACATAAACGTTATTTTAGTATTGAAATATAAAATATCTTACTGCTTCTGCTCTTGTTAACTTTAAAGTTATAAATTCAAATTTCAAACTCTTTGAATGTTTAGTCATATACTTAAATTAAATTCAAAATTGATATTGGTATTGCCAGAGAAAAGACAGAAAAAAAGACCAAACATATCACATATTACTATTTGCATTGGATACACAACAGTCAAGACGAATACATAAAAAAATTAAAAATTAAAAAAAAACCCTGACACAAGAACTTAATTTGCCTTTCAAAAGTAAAAAAAATATTCGAGTACATTGACAGACATTCGGTTAATTTCCCCACTTTTAGCTTTACAATTTTAAAACGGCTTAACCGATTTTCATAAAACATGTCCATGACGATAAGTTACCTTAAATACAAAAAAAACTAAAATGAAATCACTGCATCCCGTCGGAAGTATGATGACGGGACAGAAGGTAGACACACACACTACTCTTTTGGCGTCGGGGGTTAAAAATAACAAAATTTAAGCGCAGTGACACTCCAAAAAAGGAAAGATTTTTCTAATAATAAGAAAATCAATTATATAACCAAAATATTTTCCTAAGTCTTCGATTTCCTGGGAATCCGTCATTAGATCCAGACTTGGTCTCAATAGGATCCTCTCGGAAGTATAGATACTTTTTCAAATAGACAATAACTTTTAAAATAATTTAAAAATCACGGATATAAATAGACGTTTAAAATTATAGTAAATAAGTAAGTTAGTATCTTCACGCCCATATCCCCGAAGGGGTAGGCAGAGACTTAATTAGGGCACCCACGACTAGCCAAACACACTAAGTCCTACAATGTGATAGGTGGCAAGCCTATCGCCGACCGGGCAAAATTGGAAATATTACATTTTCTTTTTGTTGCCCGACCTGGGATTCGAACCCGAGACCTCCTGAAGTCAAGTCCAACACTTGGATCGCTAGACCACAGAGGCGATAAAAAATATAGAAGTTTAACATATACATTTCTCCTTTTTTAAAGATAGGTATAAACCAACGCTAGTACAGAATATGCAAGAATACAAGACTAAGACCCAATGTAAAGAATCTACAAATATTGACTTTTTGTCACAACTAAACAACTAAAACACTTTCTATGGTTGTTTTGTAATCAACGTTTCTTCTTTACTTATAGAGCTTTTTTACAAATAAAATTCTGCTTGAGTTTGAGAAGTGAAATAAAAAAATGTTTTTAAAGTAATATCTTACTTTTTTTATGATATTGGAAGGCAAAAAAGCAGACGGATTTCCTAATGGTAAGAAATCCACGCCGTCTAGAGACACCAAAGGTGGTAATGGTGCGTTGCCAATTTGAGGCCTAATGCATATGAGGCATAATGTTAGGCCTTTAGCAAATGTAAGTTTACCGGCTTCCTTACCCTTCAAACCGGAACATGACATGACGTTATTGCGCCAGGAATAGTTAAGGCGGTGGTAGGTGGTAGGAAGGATGTTGATTTGAGTTTTTAAACCTCTAAAAATTGACCGTTTAGTCGGCATGTCAAGAAAAGCTGTGACAACAATATATAAAATCTAGATTTCCCAATGATAGTCTTGATCTGGTTCTTGCTTCGAAAATCACTACTTATATGAACTAGAAATAGAATATTTTAATATTTCAGTTATTTTCTTCTAATTCCTAATTGGATTTGATATTTATTTATTTTTTTCAAATATATATCAGACATTACCTATTTCGGCCGCTACAACGTCAGTGGCTGCAAGTGATGTGTTCCGGTTCAGATAATAAGGTGGCATAATTTTTTAAATTCCTAAATTTTAGGAAATCCGTCTGCTTGTTTTCAATACCATAAAAAGGTATATGACCTCGAAATCAAAAGTTAATTTGCGTCCTGGTATTTTTAGGGATTTTTAAGAAATGAAGTATGAAAATGTTGTTGTCACATATTCCCCGAAGATGAAACCACATTCTCTTTTTGTTGCCCGACCCCGTCCTGATCTTCATGCTGTCTGATCGAGGCCAATTTATTAATTGCAACTTTTCCTACATGTGTTTCATCGTTATCGCAATTTAAATACTTTTCAATAAATACGAATTGCCGTAGACTGCCAAAGGAAAAATGTATCTTCCTGTTCCATTACCTGTTAGTATTTAGTCATAGTGTACGAGTCTTTCAGCTACACTAACTTTTGTGTGAAAGCTAGCAACAATTGTAGTTTTATTTATTTAAAAATACTAATTGTAAACTTATCATGTTTTTCGGTGCCACTAATTTTGTCGCCAAAAAATAAGTTTTTTAAGTGGACGTGATAATTAGTAGTTTTTCTTTCTATAAAGAGTATTTATAAAGGGCAAGCAAAATTTTTGATAGAAAACATTTTGTAATTACTTCTGCCTCAAGTGATGTTCTTATAAATCTTATAAGATTCAACCTTAAAACTACTAGCTCCTCACCCTAATCAAAAACATAATTTTGTTCCCCTAATTTATAATTTACTAGTCCAATATGTTACGGTTTCTGAAGTTTTTTTTGTTTCTTACAGGCTCCACGTGCACCACCGGTGTGGTCTGAACCACTAGATGCTATTGATAAAAGAATAATTTGTCCACAAAAAGATTTAATAGGCTTTGATATGCTTAACGGTACTGTGCAAGAAGATTGTCTCATAGCAAACATTTATGTACCAATAACACAAAAAAACTCTTTACCAGTTGTAGTATATGTTCATGGAGGTGCCTTTATTGGGGGATATGGAAATTCATTTACTAAAAGGAAATTAGTTAGTACTAAAGAAGTTATAGTTGTAAAATTTAACTATAGATTAGCTGCTCACGGATTTCTATGTTTAGGGACTGAAGACATACCTGGTAATGCAGGAATAAAAGACCAGGTCGCATTATTACGATGGGTGCATAAAAATATCGCCAGTTTTGGTGGCAATCCTAACGATGTCACGATAGCCGGTTTTAGTGCTGGCTCAGCGTCTGTGGATCTTTTGATGATTTCTAAAATGGCAAAAGGTTTATTTAAAAAAGTAATTCCTGAAAGTGGAGCTAACACAGCAGCTTTTAGCGTACAACCGGATCCACTGAAAAATGCTAAAGAGTATGCAAAATTGTTAAACTTTGATAAAGTTGATGATATATATGCACTAGAAGAATTTTATAAATCCATCTCCATTGAAGAATTGAATTCCGCTATTGATCATCATAGAACAGACGCTACATTCTTGTTTTCTCCTTGTGTTGAGCGTGAGACTAAGGAAGATAGATTTCTCGATGATAGCCCAGTAAATATATTAAAACGTGGTGATTACGAAAAACTACCAATGTTGTATGGTTTTGCCAATATGGAGGGTCTGATGATCACATATTTTTTTAATAAATTTGATGCATGGAAAGACAAAATGAACGAAAAATTTTCCGATTTTCTGCCTGCTGATTTGCAGTTTGAGAATGATAAGCAAAGACAAGAAATAGCAAGTAAAATTAAAAATTACTATTTCGGCGACAAGCCTGTGGGCCCTGAAACTATTCTGAGTTTCGTAGATTATTTTTCTGACGTTTATTTCACATATTCAACACTTAGGTCTGTCAAGTTACAAGTGGAAGCTGGAAACACAAATATTTATTTATATGAGTTCTCATTTGTAGACGATAACACTCCGTCAGTTCCTTATACAAATATTCGCGGTGCTAATCACTGCTTTCAATCTGCTATAATTTCGGATGCATTCGATGGTTCGCCATATGGATCAACAAAATCTGAAGAGTATTCAAAAATGGGTGATATTATGCAGACGATATGGCACACTTTTATAACAACCGGGTAAGTCATCGCACAGAAAGTGTTTGTTTGAATATAACATATTTATTTCAATAACTATAAGATTCCAGGTTCGATTTCTGATTTGACCGAGACTCGGAAATGCAGACATCTAAATGTTTATCACACAAATGCCCCCGTCGGGAATCGAACCCGAGCCTCGCGGTTGGTCGATGCAGTTAGAAGAGTACACTACCCACTCGACCAACGAGGCGGTCAAATCCTATTAATATTATAAATGCGAAAGTTTGTATGTATGGATGTATGGATGTATGGATGTTTGTTACTCTTTCACGCAATAACTACAAAGCCGATTACGATGAAATTTGGTATGTAGGTAGCTGAAGACCCAGAATAACATATAGGCTACTTTTTATCCCGGAGTTCCCGCGGGATTGGGACTTACGCGGGTGAAACCGCGGGGCGCAGCTAGTAAATAAATAAAGGAGTCCACACAATTATAATAATTATATTATTTAAAGACTTGACAAGCAAAAGTATTCTGCTGTATCCAATAAAGGCAATATCAGTGAAACGATATTTATTGAATTACCCATTTGTAATTTTACAGATATCCGATACCAGCAAATTCAGATTTACCAGAATGGCCTGCAGTTGGTGCAGATAGATATCCTCACATGTCTTTAAATCAGACTATAGAACTTAGAGGATCTCTGATAAAAGAACGGACTCTGTTCTGGGATGAAATTTACGATAAGCATTACCGTGAACCTGTCCCACCTCCGTCACCCCCACCAAAACATGTTGAGTTATGAAGAGGATGAAGAGGTATTAGATTAATTTTACATAAATAAAAAAAAACACATTACTAATTTTATTTGTTTTTCATAACCTGGTTTTGTTATGTACTCGTATAATGTATATTGTAAATACGAAAACGAAACAATAATGTCCTGTTGTATTGTAAAATTGTCTGTGGCGTATTAAATAAATTTTGATATAAAAGATATATATTTTTATAAGGGAAAAATAGTTTCAAATCTGATATATTTAAATGTTAATATAGTTTGATTAAAAAGTGTTTTATTGATTGATTATAGCGTTTTAAGCATTGTGTATTGTTTGTCGGTTCCAGGTTCCAGAAAAGTGAGAAAGTTCCAAAAAGTTTTCTTCTCATCATCTCCTTTGAAGTCGTACTTCTACGTAGTCCACACAAAAAAACACAGTAACAAACATAGCCAAAGTTTATACCGTGTTTTTCATAAATTTAGTTTTGCTGTAGTACTAATACGAACGTTATACGCATTGGACGTAGGTGCAATATTTTACAATATGATTTTGAATGTAACGTTTGCAGACATTTTCGAATTTCTAGAGCATAATAGCAACTGCACACATTCTGAAACTTTCTAGATCATTTCAGAAGTTCTTGGAACTTTTTTGACCTTCTCACAAATTTTTAGAACTTCCTAAAACCTTCTTGATTTATTACATCAGTTGTACACAACCTGGAACTTTTTTTAGAATGTTGCAGAAGCTTACGTTATATAGTAAAGGACAGTTACATAATATAATTTTACATTTTCACCCACAGTCACCCACTTCAACCCCGATTGAACTCCCTTACGCAGACCAAGGGGTATTTACCATCCTAAAAGGAAGTTGATCGGAGTGATGGATAACACAGAAAACTGTGAATTGCACACATTCTGGAACTTTCTAGATCTTTTCTGAAGGTTTTAAAACATTTTTATCTTCTCGGAAATTTTTAGACCTTCTTAAAACCTTCTAGATTTATTATATCAGTTGTACACAATCGGGACCTTTTTCTTTCTTTCTTCTTTCTTTAATTCTTTATTGTACACAAAAAGTAAAAAAAAACAATCAAATAAGTAAAATTATACAAAAGGCGAGCTTATCTTCAATAAAAAGATATTTGTTCCAGCAAACCCAAAATAGAGAGAATGCATAAAAGAAATGTAGAACATACAGTGCACAATATAAAACTTACTTTACAAAAAAAACACAAACTAAATTACTAATTATGACTAAAGTGCCAACATGCTAATTAATTACACACCAAAACGCTCTATTACTGCCTTCTTAAAAACTGTTAATGATTGAATACTCCGAATTTCATAAGGCAATGAATTCCATAGTTTCACAGCATTAAAAGTAAAAGAATGGTTATACAACTTAGTGGAACTACAAGGCAATTTCAAAATTCCACGCAGGTGTGGACGACAATCAGAATCAAAAGGGTGTAAAAATGTAAAACGCTCGTACAGATATTCAGGAGAAGCAGCATTAAATAAAATTTTGTAAAGGAAACAGAGACAATGAAGGTTTCTACGCTCACGAATGGGAAGCCACTTAAGCCGCTCTCTGAACATGGAGATATGATCAAATTTCTTCAGGCCGAAAATGAAGCGTATCCCTACATTTTGCAGTCGCTCAAGTTTATTAAGGCATTCTTGAGTAATATCAGGATAACAAATATCAGCATAATCCAATAATGGAAGAATAAGTGCTTGAACTAACATTATCTTTGTTTTGAAAGGTAGAAATTTTTGTAAGCACTTGATAGAATGAAAGGTGTAGAACACTTTTTTAGAGATTTCAGTAACATGAGCATTCCAACTAAAATCTTCACTCAAAGTCAGACCAAGGTTTTTAGCAAATTTGTTATAAGGTATAGTAACACCATCATAAATTAAAGGAGAGATCATAATTTTAGATAGAGTTACACGAGAGAAACGGTTACCAATGATAAGGGATTGAGATTTAGTAGGATTCACTACCAAACCAAATGAAGAAGCCCACTTGAAAATTCGAATTAGATCGTCATTCATTGCATTGACTTCGTCTACTATATCTAGAGGCGAAAAATGACGATACTGTTGCAGTTCATCCGCATATAAATGATAATTAGAATCTATGATTTTGGTAATCATATTAATGAACACAGAAAATAGGAGGGGAGAAAGGACCCCACCCTGTGGAACTCCTGCAACTAAATCACAATAATCTGATCTGAAACCTTCCAATCGAACACATTGAGTACGTCCACGGAGGTATTACTCAAACCAAGAAATGGACTGGGGAGATACATTTATGGAACGAAGAACCCCGAGTAAGACGTCAAAGTCGATAGAGTTGAATGCGTTACTGAAATCTAAAAGAACCAATAGAATAAGACATTTGTTGCTAATAGCGAACCTTATATCATCTGTTACTTTGACCAAAGCAGAGGCCGTACTGTGTCCTGAACGAAAACCCGACTGATACTTACTAAGTAGATCATTACACCTTAAGTAAACGGACAGTTGTTTGTGCACAATATGTTCTAAAACCTTAGATAAAAACGGAAGGATGGATATTGGCCGATAATGAGATAGAGCGGTGGGAGATGGTACTTTAGGAAGAGGAATAACATGAGCAATCTTCCATTCGAAAGGAAAAGTATTGGAGGTAAGAGAAAAGTTAAAAATGTCTGTTAATATAGGCAACAATTCTGGTAATAACAAGGCTATCATACGTGAACAAATATTATCATTGCCAGTCGCAGAAGAGGATATATCTATTTACGTGTTTGACTACTTCAGATTCAGTCACTTCCTGCAACACAAAAGGGGAAATCAAAGGAATAGGTAAATTAGCTAAGTAGGATAATGTATCAGATTTGGAATAAGGATCTAGGGTTAGGGGAGGAGATGAAAAATGTGCATTAAGGTTGTTGAGATCTACGTTTGGCGCGACAGAATTAGCAACTTTCCCAACGCCGAGCGTCTTCAGAAATTGCCAGACACGATCACGGTCAGAAGTTTCGATGGTTTTGTAGATAAATTTACGGCGCGCATCACGGCAAGAGCGCGTGCAGGGATTTCGAAGGGACTTATATCGAGCGTAGTTTATGTCGTTAGGATGATTACGATAGCGGGATTTAGCTTTATTACGTTTCGCCATAAGAAATTTAATATTATCCGTGAGCCAAGGGGCTGGTCTATGTTTAATTTTAACTGGAATAAATGGAGCATGCTTATTATACAAATCTAATAAAAAAGTGTTAAACTGAGCTATCTTAAAGTCTAAACAAGGAGAATTTAATAGTGATGACCAGTCCAGCTCCAGACAGTCTGACTTCAATTTCTCATTATCAATACTATTGAAACATCTACGTAACGAAATTACAGATTTAACTTTAGGAGGTCTGACTTTTACCGACAAATAAATGAGATCATGATATGAAAAACAAGAGGTTATTTGGCCGTATGTCTGGACCAAATTAAGGGAGGAAACAAAAATTAAATCCAAAAGGGAAGGAATATTATTTGGTGAATGGTGAGTAGCATTAAGAGACAGAACGTGCAAATTGTATGAAGATGTAACAGACAATAATTTCTGAGAACGATAGTCATTTTTAAGCAGACAAGTATTGAAATCACCAAGAAGTAAAGTATGGTCATACATAGGAATAAAGTTACTCAATAGGTGATCCAAGTCTGAAAAATAATCTATACGTAGCGAGGGACTATACATAACCCCCACCAAAATCTTGTTATGAGCCAAAATAACTTCAATAAATAGATATTCCGCGGACTCAGAGTACTGGGAGGGAGAAGATGCCACTAAAGAGTAAGGGATATCAGCACGAAGGTAAATCGCAACGCCACCCCCACCCTTTCCTACTCTATCATTCCTAATCAATTTGAAACCAGGAAGAGAGAATTGAGTAGAGGGGAGTGACGGTTTGAGAAACGATTCCGAAATCAGAACAGCGTCGACTGTATTAAGTTGAAGGATGTTAACAGATCGGTATAGTGGGCAGGAACGCTCTGAGCATTTATATGGACAATTTTGAAATCATTAGAAAATGGTAAGAAAACAGAAGACAACTGATTGCTAAGTAAATTACTTTGTGAAACACTACTGTCAGCACTTACAAAACTATCTGAGGAGGAGCATGAAACATAATCTAAAAATAAATCATCACATGAATTAAAAAGCATGAGGCACAAAAATGTAGATTACTATAAATATTAAAAAAAAAAACAAAAATTAAAGTAAAACTGAAATAAAAAAAAGAACTAAAAAACATAACATAAAAGTAATAAAATAAGAATAACAATAAAAAGGCTACCAAATACAACTAAAGCATATAAACATCACATAAATTAAAAAAAAAAAAACAGGTATGACAAATTCTACTAATCTGTGTAAAGCATCTATGAAATTAACAAAAAAAAATGGCAGAACAAGGATAAAAAAATGCAAAACAAAATATTATAATATTAATTCATTTATATGTAGGCTGCACATGGATTTTCTATGAGGCTGCAAACATACGTGACAGCGACAACAGACAGAAGCTTACGTTATATTATAGTAAAGGACAGTTACATATTATTCTACGTTTTCACCCACAACCACCCACTTCAACCCCGATTGAACTCCCTTACGCAGACCAAGGGGTATTTACCACCCTAAAAGAAAGTTGATCGGAGTTATGGATAATACAGAAAACTGTGATACACGTACTAACATTAGCATTGTAAATTATAAATTTAATTTTTATTTCGATTTGATACACATAAGTTATTGTAATAAGTTCCATTTCATCTGGTCATCATCTAGAGGTCTGGTACTCGATACTCTCTGACTGTCCCGTAAGGGACATGGCGTAAAGATATGTATGTAGTTCCATTTCATCACGCGAACGTAAACTATATTACACTCAGTGTCGCAAATATCTTACTCCTATAGTATAATGCGTCGTATTATGGATGACATAATTGTACCTCTGTACCTTCGTAGGCATGGTACGCCCATATAGATATATACAAAGTTTTTTTTACCTTACTATACAAAATATAAGTCTACAACTCTATTATATTTTATCATGTACCCTAACCCCCAAAGTGAGCGCGCGTGATCAGTGTAGCTTTAAAATTTTAATCTTAGTTACTTGAATATATTTGTGGTATTTGAAAATGTTCTTTAAGGTCTCAGCACACATATCAAATCGGAAAGGGATCATCACCGTATTGCCTTTTACCTCGCCGTCAACCAGGTGTCAACTTAACGTGTGCACGTAACCAAACAGTGGCAGCAGCTCCTGTACATCAACTCGGCTATGGCTAAACGACACCGCGCTTACGGCTCGCCGAACGCGAGCCTGTTCTGAGGCGCGGTGATTACTTAACGATTCCAATTAGTGTGTATTGCAGTATGGAGTTTCATACAAACAATAAAGAACGGCTTGAGGCGATACGGTGACGATCCCTTTTCGAGTTGAAATGTGTGCTGTACCTTTACTCAGAAACTCTGACTATATCTCGATTGAACATAATTTCATTTAAAGGGGCCATATACGCTAAAATACGTCAGCAGTTTACTGTTTTTTTTTCATACAAAGCAATCATAGATCTTGCTGACAAAAATACACAAGATTAACGTGAATAAGCTTTACTAGACTAGTTTTTCCAAAACACGATTCAATTCACTTTGCTCGATAGAAATAAATCAAAAAGTTTTTTTGAAAGCAAAACGCAAATGTTCAACGCATAACGTAAACATAGATAAGTACTACACCTAAAAGATAAGTGTTTCAGTTTTTATACTTTTTTTCAAATTACTTTTATAGTGTCAAAAATAGTGATTTGTCGCTTAAGACGTTTACTTTAGAGCGCCATTGTTTATAGTAATCATGGAACGGGGGAGCGCGGTGATTGGCTCTTCTGGCTGACTGAGTATGGGGCCTTAAGTATTAATTCTTATCTATAACTATGTACTATTTTATGTTTTTTTTTCATACCAGTCAGACTTTTTTGAATAAACTCTAATTTTCAAAATAATTGATATGTCCGTATAGTATATTAATTATACCTGTGTGTGTGTTTCAATATTTTAATATTCAAGTTGATGTGTTCAGATTTTTCTTTATAACTATTATTCATAAGCGCCTTTTAAAAATATTTCTACGTTTATAAGTCTTCGTAGTCTTTGTTGTACAAAGTAGCTTTTGCTATTATGTTTTTTAAGTAAGTTATTGTTTAATTAAAATGAAAGAAATGTTTCTATTGTTTTTTTATCTCATCAGTTACTTGACTTGAAGTCAAACAAAACGATAAATTTTCTGACACACATCTCTACTGATGACAAGATTCAACTGTGGCTAATGACACCAAAAATGTTACAGGTGCATCGATATGCTGCGGCTGGGATTGATAGGCCTAATATGCTAACTTACCAGCTACCTACTCTCGGGACTAGAACAGGACTCTGTCTTTAGGGTGGCATGAACAGGCAAGGCTTTGGATCCTTATCTAGTCAAACTACTGCACAGTACTTTACCATCAGTGGATAGTAATAACCTATTTAACTTAAGCTCGCCTCTAGAAGCCTCTAAAAGAGCTGCATAGATACATATCTTCTCACCAAGTCTTTCACGAGATAGGCAGAGAGTATTTTTGGTATCCCGAATAGCTGGAAAAATATTTCATAGAATTTGTTTATTTTTGATTTCTTTGTTCACCCCAAATAACAAGATATTTTGGACAAAAATAGCGAATCGTCAGACGTCACGACCTGATACCAATAAAATGCTTACGACTGAAGAACCAATTTTCGTTTAGCGGTTACTTGTTTGTTTCAATTTTCTTTTAATCAAATTCTTTTAATGAAATTGGCTTTCAATCAAATTCTCCGATAACAGCTTTGAAATCGCCGAAATCCCAAGTGACTGATGAAGACTAGGTACTGAATTTATTTTTTACTAACTTGAAAAGGGAAGAAGTTTCCGATTCTTTTGTATGTTTTTTTAAAAATTTTATATGTAACTACTTCACTTGTTATGAATGGATTTTGTGGATAATTTTTACGTTTAAGATAATTTCCCAGCCTCAGGTTTGCAACGCACCATAACCACCTTTGATGTCTCTAGGCGGCTTGAATTTCTTACCATCAGAAAATCCGTTTGCTTGTTTGCCTTCCATTATTATAAGAAAAAGTTTATAATTCCTTAAAAATGTGATCTTTAAACAAGTGGGTTTGGTCCATACTCAGTAATAAATATTTTTTCATTTGCATAGAATCCAGGTAATTATTGCTATGACTACATCATCTAGGTCTTAGAAAAATAAATAAATAGATACCTATAGATAAACTATACAAATTGGTTTAATCTCAAAGTAAGCAAGATATATTTTTTTGTTATGGGTGTGTTTGTGTATAAGTGTTGAACTACGGTAACAATACTAAGAAATACTTAAACAGATACTTGAATAAACATAATAAAGTAAGAGATCTGCAAAAGCAGACATTTAAATGTTCATCATACAAATATCTGCCGCCGTCAGGAATCGAATTTGGGCATTGAAGTAGGCGTTAAGAGTATACGCTAACCCCTCGACCTGCGACATCAACTAGATGATGTGTGGTGAGATAAGAATCTGTTTTTTGTAGGTTTACTGATCTAAACTGACAAGAACAACCGCAAAAAAAAAATATAAAAATAAGCTAAAAGCAAGTAAATGGGGTTTGTTTTCTTTTTTTATACAGTTTCACCTCCGACAAAAATCCTAGCGAAGGTTATTCAAAATTAATATATACTAGATAAACCGGTCAATTTCGTTCCACCCGTGCACCCGTTCAGTTTATATGAGGAAAAATTAAAATGTTCATTTTTTAGTTTCCTCGCAGATTTGTCCTTTGGCTTATCTTTCCAACCTTCCCTGGACTCCCTCAAATTATTTTAAAGGAAAGTTAGGCAAATCGGAACAGTCATTCGGAACTTGTGTTCGTACCTATATATGGTTACAAGATTTATTTTTACCAGATGTAGCATAAGCCTTTGTTTTGCATTGTTTTTGTATTTTTATTGTGTATCTGTTGTAATAGATTTGGGCAGAGTAAAAGCCTGATTCTTTAAAATATAGCTCAAGCCCGGTGAAGTTGTAAAAACCGTGAGGTTGGCAACACGTTAGTCATCCGAAACAAATATAAAATACTTTTAAATAAAAGCGGTCAAGTGCGAGTCAGACTCCCCCATGAAGAGTTCCGACGTAGCAGCAAATATTGTAATATAAATATGATTTTTCGGTAATCAGTTCATTCATTCATTTCATATTTCATTAATGTATACAATACGGTGGTTCTAGTTTATAACACTTCTGCAAATTGCCCGATTCTAAAACATACAGCGCCGTCTATTCTAGTCAAGTATAACTATTTTAGGTGTTGGTGTTACAGTACCTGTTAAAAAAAATTGCTTACCAGATCTCGTACAAACCAATTTTAGTTGGAAGCTTACATGGTAAGATACATCATATATATTTTTGAGTTTTATTTAGAAGTTAGGTACACATTTTACCACTTTGGAAGTGTTCCTCGCGCGTTTGCGCTTCAGTTCATTCAGTTCATTCATTTCAGTTCATTCAATTTTATTCCAAATTAGAAACCTCAACATTGTTTTTGTAGACCTATTCATAGATAGCCCACACTCATGGATTTAATGAAAAAAAAATTTTTGGGTTTCAGTTCTAAATATGGCGAAGCCATAAATTTATTGTAATTTTTATATTTTACTAGCAGCCCGCCCCTACTTCGCGCGGGTTAAATATACATATAAACCTTCCTCTACAATCACTTCATCTATTAAAGAAAACGGCATTAAAATCGGTTTCGTAGTTTTAAAGATTTAAGAATACAAACGAACAGGACTTTGTTATACTATGTAGTGATTTGTGAAAATCTCGATTCACCTATTCTCGATTGCGATTGTGACAGCTTTCAAACAAATATTCCGCATCGAAATTGGTCCATTCATATAAAATATTTATTTATTTAATAATGATGCCACAAATAGACTCTAACGTCAAACTTACACCCCTATGTTTCCATCAGAGTTAAAAATAACCATAGGTAAAATATTTTGATGGCAGACTATTTTCTTATTAGTATCCGTCTACTTTTTTGATCGGTTCATTATGTATAAGTTCCATCAAAATCAAGTCAGATTTTTAATAATATTCAAACATTCACCTTTCCTCGCCTTTTGTGCACTTTTGCTTCCCATTACATTTTTTTAAATAATAAGTTTGTATAAACTAAAGTAAACAAATATGTAAAAGTTACTAGTTCTAGAAATCATACTTTTTAAATCGAATATTTATCTCTAGTTTTACATACAAAAGTACAGATTGATACAATTTACTTTAAGTAGATATTGACACAGTTAAGTTACGTCTCCAGCTTTATCGATTTCTCTTCATCTTTATGAGTTCGTCAAGTCGTCTCTCCCAAGTAATCCCGGCCGCGTAATGACCCTGTTTCGGAGATTTATTATCCAACACAAAAGCCAGATGACTTCAGACTAAACATGTTTTACAGACCGTGCAAATTTGATATATTTATCTAAGAATTTAGTTTTTTTGCCATTCTTGACATATTTTTTTCAAAAATATTTATTTGAATTGGAAAAATCACAAAAATCACTAGGTGGTAGACTTTTGCAGCGACTAGTCCGGATTGGTGCCACTGCCTTTCCTATTCCAAAACGTCAGCGCTGACGTATTCTAGTTTGGTGGATAAGGTAGCCAGTAAACTCACTTTTGCCTAATGGGCCTAATATTCCTTCCTCATGTTGGCGAAGCACCACTAGCACCTTTGGTGTCTCTAGGGAATTTATTACCATCAAAAAATCCGTTTGCTTGTTTGTGTTGTGTTTGTGCAATATCATAAAATAAAAAAAAGGATGTAATCCCAAAGTAAACAAATTACATACACGTGTTAGTAAACGATATTAATATGTACAAATATTTAAATAAATACCAGTATTAATTGAACGTACTTAAACCCGGAAATACGAGGTTACACATAAAATACTCCTACATACTTCACATACTTTTCTTCGGGAATCGAACCCGGGCTTTACGGTTGATCGATGAAATAAGGCGTGCACGCTAAACGCTCGACCTACAAGGAGAATTAGTAATTTTTAAAATCAAAATGTTCACATTCTGTACATTTTTTGTATGGGATAAACAGAAATTAAACACATCTCTCTCTCTCTCTCTCTCTCTTGGTGGTAAGACATAGCCGTGGCCTAAAGACTGCTTGAAGTTATATGTGTATCGCTGTCCTGTGAGTTTCTCCATAACTATTAAAACTTATTCAAAAAGTACAAGGTAGAACTTGATAGCATAAAATTTATGTTGAAACTCGGGATAACAAACTGCTTTGAGAAAAAGGAATTACCAAATGATTATTAAACTAGCGGCCCGCACCAGCTTCGCTCGGTTATAACATATACATATAAACATTCCTCTTCAATTACTTTACCTACTAAAAAACCGCATAAAATTTAATTTTCCCCCCGTGTTGGTCCGGGCTCCTTTGTAGAATAGACCATCTGCCCTCCTTGCCAGGCAGCTCGTAAAAGGCGAGCATAGGCTCACCATCACTAACACTGTGACATCTGACTAGGTGGTAGAGTTTAGCAGCGACTCGCCCGGATTGGTACCACCGCCTTACCTATTCCTGCCGCCATAACGTCATGACGTGTTCCGGTTCGGAGGGTAAGGTAGCCGGTATACTTACTTTTGCTCGAGGCCTAACATCCCGGCCTCAGGTTGGCAACGCACCATTACCACCTTTGGTGTCTCTAGGCGGCGTTAATTTCTTACCATCAGAGAATCCGTCTGCTTGTTTGCCTTCCAATATCATAATAAAAAAAAACCCGTTGCGTAGTTTTAGATTTATGCACACAAAAAGACAGAAGGACAGAGTGTACTGATATTCGTTTTAAAATGGCATAACAATTCAAACGAAAATTTACATGCCTTGTATTGCTATAAAAAAGCATGTGAAAAAGCAGTCACAAGTTGCGGTTATGAAGATAATACAGCGTTCATCATTGTTGCTAATTTTTAAACGAAGGCGGCATTATCTCAAAAATTTCCGCTTTTACCCTCGAGATACGAATAACGGTCCAACTTTGCGTTCAGTAACTTAACACACACAATAGAAACTTTTTCTACTTAAGGAGCGCAATTAAAATGTTAACCAGATAACAGTAGAATGAGCTGTGTTAAGAAGTTGGGTGATTACTATAAAGTTTTCTGTGTGTTGGTCCGGGCTCCTTTGCAGAATAGACCATCTGCCGTTCTTGCCAGGCAGCTCGTAAAAGGCCAGCATAGGCTTATCATCACTAACACCGTGACATCTGACTAGGTGGTAGAATTTCGCAGCGATACGTCCGCATTGCTACCACCGCCTCACCTATTTCTGCAATATGTTTTTGTACATATTTACTTTGTAAAGAAAAATATTCTTTAACTTCTCCCTTGGGAATGTCATTAAGATGAAATAAGGTAAGCTTGCCACCTATTTTTATGGAGCTTAACGTCTTCGGCTAGCCATGGGTCTCTTAATTGTACAACCTCTACGGAGATATGGGCGTGACGATATTTTACATAGATGAGGTGATAGTATAATGTTAAGTCATTTAAAATACTACCGCCAGTAATTGAATGCACAAATCATAACCGGCACGTAGAATATGTTCATTAAAATTCAAATTGAGTTTTGTAAACGCACTCAACTACATCAATTAATCAAATTAATGAAATCATTTATAATTTCAGCCGTGTCAAGCCAGCCAAACACTAGACTAAAACAATTATTATCCTATTCTGTATGCATAATATGTAGGATTCAAAAAATTCAAATTCAAAAATTGATCGAGCGGGTGTTGTCGCAAAGGCTGTTTTGTCGAGTGCATATTATGACAGTTACTGACAAAAAAGGACACGAATTTAGTGATTAACAGATTTACTTTTTCACGAAAAACAATAAACTATTATTAATAAACTTACCAGTTTTAAATGACTTCCAAAAAAGAGTGATTATTTGTTCGGCTTCTAATTTTTTTTATGTATGGTATGGATCTGATGATGAGATCTCGAGGGAAACAAAAAAATACCTAATTTGTGTACATAGATGACTAACTTATATTTATGCAGTTTTAAGACAAGTTTTTTGCTGACCAATAGCGTAAACATTCAGCGAGATACGTATCACGTCTAAAGTGTTTTTTTTTCATGAAACATAAATTTTCTGAAAATTGTATCCTAAGGCACTGGCTCACGCTCCGTGTGTCTTTGGATTTTTATAACGTTGCACGCCCGTATCCCCGAAGAATTAGACAGAGACACGAGCAGGACACCCATGACTAGCTAAAGACTTTAAGTCGGACAAATCCGGCAACATCAGTTTCATTAAAAAAATTAAGAATATGCATTTTCTAAATATTTTTTGATGCCTGACCCGTGATCAAACCCGGACCTCATGAAGTTTAGCCTTACACCGATCCGCTAGTTCACAGAGGTGATTGAATATTGTACTCGTACTTTAGTTTTAATAAAAGAACATTATTTTGTGATAAGCTGTTATTTATAATGGTTATTCATAGCAATACATATCAAATGAGCAATATCACGATGAGGTGATGTTGGAAATTTAAGGAGATCCCATAGTTAAGGTTCCATCATCAGGTCAGTTTTATATCATAATGTTTTTGCATGAGCATCTAATTGAGACATATACACAATATTTTAGAGCAATCGATTACCAAAAGGTGTATTAAATTTAAATGCAAGATGCCATTATAAACATCTAAACATTACAAACATTATTAACAACTATTTCTAATGTTATTAAAAAAATTATAGTAATTTATAAACAGTTTTCTTTTTATAAACAGTAATGTTCGGTGCGTAGTGCATAGCAAAACGTCATTTATGTAAATTTTAAAAGGATTCACCGAAATTTCGCGTAAAAAACATTTAGCGTTGGGCAGGAGAGACTAAATAAACAGAAGAAATGAAGTCCGTAAATCTCAACATCATATTCATAAAATGTGTTCATTTTTTTAAGGAATATCAAAAATACTAACATAACACATCCCTGCAAAATTTTAATTCAATCCTAAACAATTAATAATTATTATTCAGAGGGTATATACGAGTAACTTTATTTGAATAACAAACAAATAGTACTTTACGTAGAATAATTGGGTCGGCTCTAGGAGACGTTAAGCGAAATTTATCAAGACTTGCTAACTATTTGCCGGTCAATTAATTAAAGTACGAATTGAATAATTACGAAACATTCTAAAGCCCGAGATCCAATGAACAGCCAGACTTTGATAACTTTACAAATGTTAAATGTTTTTTACCCATGATTCCGGTAGATTGTATGGAAGCGAGAGTTGGGTATGTCAGAAAGATCATGAAAGTACGATAAATGCGGTCGGAATGAGAGCACTACGGAAAATCTGTGGTGTAACGCTCGTTGACCGCATTCGTAACATTGAGATCCGAGAAAGAGTGGGATTGAAAGAAAGTGTTGGTGTTAAAATGCGAAAGGGCATGCTCCTTTGGTTCGGTCATGTAGAAAGAATGACAGATGAAAGATTGAAAAAGCAGATATACAATGAGAATGTGGATAGATGTAGGTACCCGGGGAGACCAACGCTGACATTTCACGATCAGATCAATCGGATATTATCAGAGGGTGGTGTCAAGAGTCTCCGAAACCGAAGTGTTTGTATGAAAAGGGTAATCAATGTGAAGGAAGCAAGACAGGTTTGTCAGGATCGTGAGGTCTGGCACTCGATACTTACTCTCTGCCTACGCCCTAAGGGACTTAGCGTGAAGATATGTATGCATGTATGTATGTATTCCGGTAAATCCTGTTTTAGTTTTAGATAAATGAGGTTTTGCTAAGCACGACGTAGGTACCGAACATAATGGTTTATGAATTACATTTTTTTTAATAATGTAAGAAATAGTTAAACATCAATAATTGCAAAATATTTAAATACCACGGTAAATCACCATTAAATTTTTAAAACTGTAGATTTTTGATATATATAATTTTATACCTTTGTTTGAAAAACCTTAATTTTATGCAAGTTAATTAGGTAAATAGCAGAAAATATTTCCTTCAGCCATTAGTTTGAGTTAGTTTTGACATTCAAATACTCTTTTATTTGAAATTATCTGCCACAAACTCAATGATTAATATTTTTTTATTATCCTCTTGTTGTTCTTACGTGAGCTGGAAACAGACTCAGAGAAACTTTTAGCTTTTACAAAATAGCTTGGGTCTAGCAAAAGTACAGTCCTGGGATTTCGCTCTATTAGTGAGACTGAATGAGATGATAAATTACTACCTAAACTTAGGATGTTGATATATTTATTTATATACAAAAAAAAAATAACACGGGCGAGGTCTGGCTAGGTTCTATTATGTTTTTTTGAAGATTCAACCTCTTTATATTACTTACGGAAGAGAATTCTTCTTAAATTAATTTAAGAAAAAGAACAACTGTTTTCTTACTTATTTTTTACAAGAAGCTATGAACACAACCTGTTTGATATTTTTATTTTTTGTAAATATATGAATAGTATAAACACCTATCTGAAACTTATCCTTATCCTGCTCATAGTGTTACACACTTCCATTTCCATTTCCATCCATTCCATTTTATGGACACATTTCAAAAGGGACTTTCGCAATATTAAATAACACCAAATAATACGGAAAGTTTTTCAACTATCCTGAAAAGGATTGTGTTTACCGATACACTCCTGGAACTTGTCCAATAGGTAATATAAGGACGGGATGGAGTTCAGATTAGATTCGGAAGAAAACATGCTTTCGTGACGTCAACCTAAACATGAGTGTTAATAGTATGTTGAATTAAAATAATCACTTATGTGATTTAGCGATATGTGTTAAAGTTTTTCTAGAGATCCCAGGTTCGATTTCCGGGCGGTCAACAAAACGAGAATGTCTTCCAATGTTGGTCAGGATTGGATATGTCTGGTTGGCAATAGGCTTTCCACTGTCTTGCAAAAGTCTCTATCTGTTAGGTATGCTTCCACAGCTAAACCACTGCACTAACTTTAATGAAATTTGATACGCATGTAAATGCCTTAAAAAAGAGGATAATTTGCAATAACAGTTCAATATAGTCGCTAATTTTAACGGAGGTATTTTCTCAAAATAACTCGCTTTTACCCTCTAGAGAAAAAGAAGTTGGAAACTTTACGTTCAGCAACTTATCACACACAATAGAAACTTTTTCTACTTAGGAAATGCAATTAAAATGTGAACCAGATAACAGTGAAATGAGCTGTGTTAAGAAGTTGGGCGATTACAGCAAAAGTTGGTTTCTTTGGTTTAATTCTTGGATGTATTTTTATGCTGTTGTCTTATGCCACATGAACAAGCACGCGGCTCTCCTGATGAACTGATGGTAAGAGATAATTTCCTGATGGTAATAGGTAATCGTGGTCTATAGATACATATTTCGGCGTGTCTCTGCCCTAAGGCTGGGATGTAGAGCCTATTGTATGACCTCTAGGCTGTAGGTTGCAACCCGGACGAGTTCCATCATTGCACTCTGCCAACAGAGTGGAAATGACCATGCTCCCCTCTTATGGGCATACACGAGGTAAACTAACATCAATGAACCGTTGTGGACTTGACTTTAAAGTCCCGGGTTCGATTATAGGGTCGTGTAACAAGAAAAATTTTTTTCTAATACCTACAATTCACAATGTTTTTCTGGATTAAATGAGTGTCGGGTCGGCGATAGGTTTGCTACTTATTACAAAGCGAGTTTTTTATTTATTAGCTGGTCGTGGGTGTCCTGGTTGCACCTCTGCCTTTCGCTTTAGGGATACGGGCGTAAAGTTACTTTTTCTATTTTAAAGCAATATATAGGAACAAATTGTTCATATTTACTTTGGAAATATGAGTAGGTACTTTATAATGTAAAAAATTATTTATTTTCTTCCTTGAAAATGTCATTAAACATAACAAAAAAAAAGCTGTGTGTGTATTTATGTACACGCGTTAGAAGTTATACGTCTTCGGCGTAATAAGATAAAAATCTTTTTAAAAATTTTATCTTTTGCCTTATTTTACATTTGTAGACAAAATGACACTAACCATAGAAATAAAGAAATATTGTGAATACAGTTGTCAGTTCTCACGCAAACATACGTAGATGTCCTTACTTTTACTTTGTTGGTACCTTTTTTTGAAAAACTAAAATGCTATCTATAGCTAACTTCATCATGTCGGTTTTTCGTGACGGTGTGCGCGCGCATCGTAAAAATTTACCCTCATCATTTTTTCCTTACGCGCCAAAAGAAGTATAACTTCAAAAAACATTTAAACCCGTACCCCGAGCAAGGCGAAATTGTTTTGAACTATACTTGATTTAAAACTTGGAGTATGTACTCTAGTGACTATTCACTATCCTTTTAATAGAAATAGACTAAAGTTCTACTAGGTTCAGCCTGAATATATTATAGTTTTTATTAGATATTTGTAAATAAAATTGTCAAGTGTCATATTAATAAACAGAGAGTAAAGTAGAATTGATGTTAAAGTATGTGTCACAGTGTAATAAAGACTGTTTAATACCAGGTTGAACATTCAGTACTTTAGTCTCTAGTGTTTTTTGATAAGACGTTAAACGATTAATTTTTAGTTACAGCTAGTTATGTACAGATTTCCAAATTCCAAAACATATCGAAAAATATTTAATTTCTTAAAAATTAAGCATTTCGTTATCAAATGTACTCGTAAGGAATATTAGCAAGTCTTAAGATTTATGTTTTTCGGTTGGCAAAAACAGAGTTCGAAATTTGAAATACGCTCAAATACATAGCATAGAAATACCAGATTTAGCTATTTCAAAATCTGTATTATTTATGTTAGAAAATGTGTTTTTACGGTTGTCTAATAAATAAACGTTGCTCGAGACAAAATATAGATAGGCTTGCCACCTATGATGGAGGAACTTAGCGTCTTCGACTAGTCATGGGTCTCCTAATTGTATTATCTCTACGTGGATATAAGCGTAAGATACTACTACTAAAATATGATATACATAGATGGTGATGGTCGCCGCTGTGAGGTAACGGTCCGACGTCTGACTTGACTTTTGGAGGTTCCAGGTTCGATCGGTTCGGGCCACAAAATAATAGAAAATTTATCAAAAATAAAAAAATAGAAATAGAAATATTTTCAAATAAAACTAACGTTGCCCGGGATTGCATATGTGTTCGGTTGTCGATTGGCTTGCCACCGATCACGTTGTGAGACTTAGTAACTTTGACTAGACGTAGGTACCCTGGTTGTGCCTCTGCCTAAGACTTCAGGGATATGGCCGTGAAGATAATTTACATAGATGAAGTTATAGTATCCTAATGAATCATTTAAAACACTACCGCTAATAATTGAATGCACAAATCATAACCGGCACATAGAATATGTTCATTAAAATTCAAATTGAGTTTTGTAAACGCACTCAACTACATCAATTAATCAAATTGTTGAAATCATTTATAATTTCAGCCGTGTCAAGCCCACCAAGCACTAGACTAAAATAATTATTATCCTATTCTACATGCATAATGTGTTTATCAAAGGATTTAATTAAAATTGATGATGCGTAGTTTGGGAGGGTTTTGCATAGCCTGTTTTATCGAGTATATATTATGATATTTACTGTCAGAAAAGTAATGAATAAATAAATATAAATAAATAAATAAATATCCCCTGGACAAGTCACACAAATTGAATCTAACCCCAAAGTAAGCAAATTAAATGCTTGTGTTATGGGTGTTAGTCAACGATACTAATACATAGAAATACTTACATAGATACCAGAATAAATTTAATAAACACCCAGACCCGGAAATGCAGACATCTAAATGCTCATCACACAAATGCCTGCCCCCGTCGGGAATCGAACCCGAGCCTCGCGGTTGGTCGATGTAGTTAGGCGAGTAAGCTAGCCACTCGACCAACGAGGCGGTCAATGTATGAATGAACTCTTTATTGTGCACAATTAAACTTATTACAAAATGGTACAATTAAGTATTAACAAGAGCATATTATTATAGTTTATAGTACACAAAAGGCGGTCTTATCGCCAAACAAACCGATCTCTACCAGACAACCTTTTTGTCTAAGGAGACTATATAAACAAAGGTTAAGTAGGTAAAGAGATTAAACATACAAAAAACTATAACACAATATTAAAATATTAATAATAACTGTTAGCAGAAAAACAAAAACAAAAACTAAAATATTATAAATGTAAAAGTACACGTTCTAATTTTAAAAGAATCTCAAAAATACTAACATAACACAATCACACATCCTTGCAATATGTTACATAAATCTTAAGCAATAAATAATTATTCTGAGGGTATATACGAGTAACTTTATTTTAATAACAAACAAATAGTAGTCTGTGTAGAATAATTGGAGCGGCTTTAAGAGATATTAAGCGAAACTTATCAAGATTTGGCAACTATTTGCCGGTCAATTAATTAAAGTACGAATTGAATAATTACGAAACATTCTATCCCGAGTAACGTTTTATTATCAGAAAATTGGAGAAATACAATCTTCTTTTTGTTGCCCTACCCGGAATTTGAACCCAGAACCTCATGCAGTCAATTCGAACAACTAAACCGCTAGACCACGGAGGCGACTAAAAAGTTTTTCTTGTTAAATAAATTTAAGAAAAAGAATAATCGCCTCTGTGGCCTAGCGGTCCGGGTGATGGACTTGACTGCATGAGGTCCAAGGTTCGAATCCCGGGTCGGCCAATAAAAAGAAAATTGGATATTTCCAATTTTTTAATAAAAAAAAATGTTGGTCGGGATTGGAAATGTGCCCGGTTGGCGATAGGCTTGCCACCTATCACATGGTGGGACTTAGTGTATTTGGCTAGTCGTGGGTGCTCTGGTTGTGCCTCTGCCTACCTCTTAGGGGATATGGGCGTGAATATATTTTTTTAAGAAAAAGAAATGTGAGCTAATAATGTAATCTTTCTACGGCAATTGTTATCTTACTTATTTTTTATACGAAGCTACGCACACCAACTTTGTTCCTGTGTTTGATATTTGTTTTTTGTAAATAAATGAATAGTTTATAAAAGATTACAAAATTTACTAACGCTAAAATATCAGCATAATATTTAGATAGTAGATATTATTTTGATACATTTCAAAAGGAACTTTCACAATATTATATAACCCAAAATAATCCGGAAAGTTTTTCAACTATCCTGAAAAGGATTGTGTTTACCGATACACTCCTGGAACTTGTCCAATATGTAACATAAGGACGAGATGGAGTTCAGATTAGATTCGAAAAAAAACATGTTTTTGTGACGTCAACCCTGACATGAGTGTTAGTAGTATCTTGAGTTTAAATAATTACTTATGTGGTCTAGCGATCATAGTTGGAGTTGACTTGAGATTGCGGGTTCGATTTGACAAAACGAGAATGTGTTTTTTATGTTTTGTCAAGAGTCAGGATTGGATATACCTGGTTATCCATAGGCTTTCCATTGTCTTCGGGTCTTCGTTAGTGTTCTAGTTGCACCGCCAGAGGCAAGCTATGTTCGGGGATACAGGCGTAAATAGAATAAACGTGTACATAGGGCATACTAAAAGTTTTGCACTTCTATCTCATCGGAACTATTTGAATTTCAATTTGCAACCTTTTTAGTAACGAAAAAAAACAATTGACTGGAAATAATTTGTCAATTGCTTATTTATCTCACATCAAAGTTCTACCTTATGCAACGAAACTAGAATAATGTCGAAAAGATTTTAGAGCTTCTAGAGCGATGATTTCTTATGATATCAAAGTACTTATTCTCCCCAAGACTGTGGCGCTCGTCTTCTAAATGCTTTTGGGGGAAAAGCACCTTGTTTGAGTACCGTGAGGCGAGCGTTAGCTGAATTTGGGAGAGGTCGAGTTTCTTTACATGACAAATTTCGTAAAGGGCGGCCTTAAACTGCCGTCAAAGAAGATAATGTGGCTACTGTTAAGCGGTTAATTGAAGAAAACCCCCGGTTTACTTATGAGACAATTCGAGGACTATTGGGGATCAGCATGAGCCAAATTTAGAAAATTTTACACGAAGACTTGAAAGTTCTGATACTTTGTTGTCGTTGGATCCCTCATGAACTGACACCGGAGCAGAAGCGGACTCCCCTGGAATGGTGCTCACATATGCTACTGAAGTATGACCACGGAC
Source organism: Calephelis nemesis (assembly GCA_002245505.1). NCBI lineage: Eukaryota > Metazoa > Arthropoda > Insecta > Lepidoptera > Riodinidae > Calephelis > Calephelis nemesis. The sequence continues at coordinate 252,278 of NJDD01002495.1, forward strand.
ATTCTAATGCTGTTTGAGCCATTGTCATAGTTGACGAACGTGGATTTGTTGTTTTGAATTAGAAAAAAAAACAGCAATCTTGTTAAAGGGTGCTTGAAAATGAGAACATGCCAACAAAAGTGAGACAGGCAAGAAACGTTGGTAAAAGATCCCATCTGTACAATTCCACTTGAAGATCAAAAGAGTATTAATGCCGAGTGGTATTCTACTATTTGTTTACCCAGGGTGTTAGAAATTTCGCGAAAGACGACCCAAAAGGCAAAAAAATGTCTACAACATGATAACTTCTTCACACACGGCCAACAAAACAAAGTTATTTTTAGCTTCCGAAAAAGTACATCTCGTCGAGTGACAAGTGAGAATGAGTATCCTACGTATAGCCCTTACCTAGCACCCTGTGGTTTCTGTATTTTCTCCAAAAACAAAGATTTGAGATGAGAGGTTATACTTTTACCAACTCCGAAGAGGCAGTGATAGCGTTCAATCAGCATGTAGAAAACATGGCTTCTGATTTGTGGTCCTCCTGTTTTAAAAAATGGTTCGATCGACTGAAAAATTTCTAAAATGTAAAGGCGATTATTTTGAAAATCAATAAACATAATATTTTGGCCATAACATGATGTTTTTTTTAAGTTACGCGAAAGGTATAGTGTATGTGTAAGAAGTACTAATTATACGTATGCATAATTAGTACTTCTTAAAAAAATCTCGTGTAAAAATTAACAATGTAGAGTTCTCTGTCTGTGATGCTTTCACGACTTAATTACTGCACCAATTTTGATGAAATTTGATACGCATATAAATAAAGGCCCGAGTTCAAACACAAGATATTTTTTTGTAAACTCAAGCCTCAAAATGGAAAAGGAAAGTTTATATTAAAATATTAACTATTCTACGGTGACGCTGACGGTAACTATTAATTCTCAAAAAAAACTACCGACGAAAGATTGACAAAACAGATATAAAATACAAATGTAGGCAGTTATAGGTTTAAGCATGTTTGTATTAAAAGAGTGTGAATGTGGAAGTCGCGGGGAGACGCTGGATGCAAGTGGCTGGTGACCGTGACTTGTGGCGCTCTTTGGAGGAGGCCTATGTCCAGCAGTGGACATAGGCCTCCTATGATGTTATGATGATGCTATGATGATGATGAAATGTGGAAGAAGCTAGATAGGTCTATATTGTGACACTTAGCAGTCGATACTCAGTACCTACGATGCTATATAATATAATACCTATGACGGGCTATTTACTGAATTTTGTTTAAGATAAAGATAAGATAAATTTGGTCTTAAAATGTAAACGTAGGAAGTCCTGTTTCCCCGTATTGCTCCGGGCTTCGTTGCAGAATAGACCGTCTGCCTTCCTGCCAGGCAGCTCGTAAAAGGCGAGCATAGGCTTACCGTCACTAGCACCGTGACATCTGACTAGGTGGTAGAGTTT
>NJDD01002499.1:0-18930 GCA_002245505.1 Calephelis nemesis
AAATGTTTTGACATTGTTTTCATTTTATCTCTTTTTATCTTGCAGGAGTAAAAGAAAAAGAAAATTCGCAAAGTAATACGACAACGTAAGAAACTATGCCCACCTTAAACAATGACATATGTTGTTATCTACATATGATTTGTTCGTATTATAAACGCAGACATTAGTGAGTAAACTCGCAACTCAGTGAAAAGTGACACGGTTTTCCAATGGCATTACACTCGCACTTAAAACGTGTAACTACATGTTACGAGTTTACTCACTAACGCGATAGTTACGTTTTATGAATTTTGACGTTGCCATTACACTCGGCCTACTGGTATATTTATATTATACAAATACTTACTGCAAAATGAAATTGTTATGACATCGATAACTTGAAAAGTTTACTAAACCAACATCTTGGACTTTACCATTAGTCAGTATAGATTACGTTCGTTAAGTTACGTGTCGAATCGATGTCACTTTTGGTCTACTAAAAATAATTAAGTTTTTTAATACTTAATAATATAATTATTAGTTTATGAATTGGCACCGACTTCAAACCTATTAGTACGAGTAAATAGCACATAGCATATAATATATATCTTTATTATTTTTTACTTTTTAGTTTTGAAGTCAGTTTCTATTAAAGTAGTTATTTTTATTTAATACTTTTAAGTTTATCGCTGATAATATGATTTGATTAAATAAAAATAAACATTGGGATAGACGAAATATAAAAATGCTGATAAAATAAAAATTAGTAGGCCTATCTGAATCAATTTTTATGAGACCAATTCGAAACTATTAAACATGCAACAAAAAAGAATTACGTTATCGGTTCAGAAACTTTGGAGAAATCGGTGTACATACATAAAAAAATATACCAACCGAATCGAGAACCTCCTCGTTTTTTTGAACTCGGTTAAAAATGTGTTTCTTTCTTAGTTATTAATATAGGCGTTGTTCAAAGTTTTCACACAAATAATTTACTACAATAGCGAGTATAGTAAACTTGACAAGCCGTAAACACATGTTAAGGGCTCTTATGTCATTTCAATGCTAGCGACAGATGTAGGTCTAACTGAGCTGATAATTTTTTAAAGACTTTAAATTAAGTTATAATATGTTCGTCGCCTATATTTGTTATACGTGCTAGTCAATTTCGTTGTAATTTTTCAAACGATTTTAAAATTTGTTTTTGACTTGAAATAGCTTACTTCCGTTGTAGTCCCATTACGACCAGTGCAGCTATTCTGCATCTTTTTAGTGATGGTCACTGAGTAAAGTGTACATCAAATAGCTGTCAAATGACGTATTTTATATTTGACTCCAGTGACCAACAGAAATACAATAGAGATAGCAAATATAAAACACGGCATTTGACAGTTATTTGATGTACACTTTACTCAGTGACCATCACTATAAAGATACAGAATCAGGGAGCAGATCGGGATTTTCGAATTACCTGGGATGGAGTCGAGAGTTCGAGAAAAATCGTCTTATAATATAGCCGATCTCATATTGAACTGGGTTTAGTTGTTTTACTGCACTAAAATTATTTTTCTTTCTAATCCCGCCGATTACTCATGGAATTCTACCACATAGCAATAAATATTCAATTTGGAATTACCAAATTTTAGCCTTTGTCCTTAACTATTAACACGTCAAGAGTAAATATCAACGTGCATTGAATTAGAATAAGAAATAGTACAATCTCAAACCTGCTCTTGAGGTCGTGTTACAACTTATCTTATAACTATAAACCAGTTTTAGTGTCGTAGTATGTTTACTGAATGCTTCGATAATTTGGAGAATCAATACTTATATTATATATATGACAAAGTTCATGTTTATTTTGCTATTAAGGTTAAATTGTTAGTTTAAAAAAAATATGTAGAGACAGGACTTAAAAACCCGAGTGAAACACATGACATAGAGGATAACTTGGATTGATACATAGTAAAAAGAAGTACGAAAAGTATCTTCACGCCCATATTCCCGAAGGGGAGGCAGATGCCTCAAGATCAGATCAACCAAGGCACCGACGATAAGCCGAAGATACTAAGTGATAGGTGGCAAGCCTATCGCCAACCTGGCACCTATCCAACGGGCAACATTATTTTTATTAAAAAATTGGAAATACGCAATTTCTATTTTTTTTTGTTGTCCGACCCGGGATTCGAACCCGGGACCTCAAGAGGTTAAGTCCGACGTCGGACCGCCTAGTCTATAACATAACAACAAATATCCCCATTAAAATATAGTAAATTAAGAATTGTATCGGTATTTTGTTACAGTTGTAAAATAGATAATAAGCACTTAACTTTTCTGGCGAAAAGAGATATTCGCCGACTATACGCCATAAATTGTACTGGTCTTCTTATATACTTATTTTTCTTATTTTATTACCTTAAAATTCTTATATTATTACCTTAAAGCTAAGTTTACTAGTCTTCAGAGCACACAGACGTAATGGTTGCAGGAATCGATAAAACAGCGGTACAAATCTGGGAATATGCTTCAAGACTGACTGCACTATTGGAACAATTCAGTAAAATTAAATAACCAGCAGTTGATAGGGTCGTCTCATCCGGACGTCGACATTTTTAAACTTTTTGAATACCTTAAACAGTAGATATGGTAATAATTTTCCCGTTTTGGTTCCGGCCTCGAAAAGAAAACCAATATACCTACTCCTACTACCTACTCGCATAGAAAAACCACTCTCCACCAACCTTTTCAATAGGGGTTAACTCCGACGGGAGCGTAAGTACTCGCTACCGTCGTGTTCCGGTATAAAGGGAAGGATAGCAGTTACACTCAAGTCGGCAAAGCATCGCTACCCATTTATGGTATAAAATACTTAACTAGTGTATTTCTTACATCAGGAAGTCCGTTTATTTGTTTGCCTTCTAATTCCATAAAAAACACACCATATCCAAGCAGATGCATAGATGATATTAAAAAATGATGCAATATTTAAAGTATATTTTATAAAAAAACTAGCGGCCCGCCCGGCTTCGCATGGTTATGAAATATATATTAAACCTTCCTCTTCAATCACTTTATCTATCAAAAAACCGCAACAAAATCCATTTTGTAGTTTTAACGATTTAAGCATACAAAGGGACATAGGGACAGAGGAAGCGACTTTGTTTTATACTTTGTAGTGACTACATATAATCGACATTTGAATGGTGGGTATGGATATAATCCTATGTTTCTCTCGTCAAACGCCGCTGGTTGTCGGTTTATTATGTGCGACCATATTTCTTAGTTATCGAATTAGGGTTGCCATAATGTTATTTAAATTAATTTAACACTTCTGATCTTTAAAGTAAAATTAAAAAAACGAAGGTCATTGAAACTACATACTAGAAGCAAAACCTGTAAATACGTGTTGACCAATATTAGATATTCTATGTTCCAGAAAAACAAAAAAGTTTGCCTCTTTTTCATCTTTCAAACTGCAAAATTTTTGTATTCACTGACTAAAGAAATACCTATTTCAAAAGATTTAAAATTTAAGCATTTTTTAAGCAAGATTGACTAGGTTACTTCTGGCTTAACGTACTATCTTTGACTTTAACATTACTTTTCATCATGTGGGTTGTGGTTCATCATATTAAGCCATCCACAATAAAATAAATAACGTCGAATCGAATTTCAACAACTGGTGATACAGAAAACATATGTAAATTTGGAAAAAAAAATCTAGCAATCCGTGACTAGGTGGTAGAGTTTCGCAGCGACTCGCCTAGATTGGTACCACCGCCTTACCTATTCCTGTCACCATAACATCTTATTTTTGCTCGAGGTCAAACATCTTGGCGTAAGGTTGGCAACGCACCATTACCACCTTTGGTGTCTCTAGGCGGCGTGAATTTCTTATCATCAAGAAATCCGTCTACTTATTGCCTTCCAATACCATAAAAAATCGGATAACACAACATCATGTTACTTGTATAGTTGTATGTTAGATAGATTAAAGTTATTTCTTTTCAACTCAATACTAATAGCTAATAGCTGCCTTGGGAGAATGGAGGACACTGAAGAATAAATTTTGTATCTTCCTTTTTTTCCATTATACAAAATATTATGATAAATGATAATTTTATTTGAAAACATTTAAACTATTGAATGTTAAATAAAAGGAACTTTTTCTAACCCTACAGCTGTTTTTGAACAAACGTATACGCAACTCGTTTAAATCTGGTTCAACTAATAGCATAATAACGATAAGTCGTATATTATTTCTAAACCGGTTAGTTATTTTGTCAAGTATACTTCCTGGTTATAAAACTTTGTATTTAATAAACTCATTAGAAAAAGTATAGCATTGTTTAAACTTAAGTTCCTATCTTAAAACAGTAATATATAATATAAAAAATAATAGCTAAATGTGTTGGTAAGCGCATAACTTCCGAACGACTTTACCGATTTGGCTAATTCTTTTATCGTGTCAGTTGTTATCAGGGGAAGGTTCTTACGAAGAGAAAAACCGTGAAAGTAGCAGGGAAATTAGGAAAACTAATACTTTATTATTTCCCACTAGCTGCGCCCCGCGGTTTCACCCGCGTAAGTCCCAATCCCGCGGGAACTCCGGGATAAAAAGTAGCCTATAACATATATGTTATTCTGGGTCTTCAGCAACCTACATACCAAATTTCATCGTAATCGGCTTTGTAGTTTTTGCGTGAAAGAGCAACAAACATACATACATCAATACATACAAACTTTCGCATTTATAATATTAATAGGATACTGAACGGGTGAAACGAAGTTCGTCGGGACAGCTAGTTTATTATAAAATATTTAATGGACAATGGTCGAAATCAGACCAATAAATTAAATGAGAATATAAACAGACTAATAATTAATATTGTTTCAGTTTAACTATGTCGCTAATACACTACAAATAAAAGATAAAATATGACAAATCAGTGTCACGCATAAGTATATGGGATGTTTTTAGTTGAATACTATCAGCTAGTATATAAATAAAAATATCCCACAAGGTCAGACACAGGACGACAAAACTGTCCTAACGAATATTGTTTATTTTTCATTTGGACCTTCTTCTCACAATAACCAACAAGACAAAAAAAACAGCAAAATTGGTTCATCTTTTCAAGATGATGAGAAAAAAATAGGAAATAAAATTACTTTTATATATATTATATAGATAATGTATATGACAATATTATCATACACATTATAAAAAACTTCCATTAAAAAATAAAACGCAATTAAAAAATAATGAATACAAAAGCTAACTGGAATATTTTTTCAATAAATTCTATTTGCTATTGTTAAAATGTTGAAACGTCGTAAGTTTACTTTAAAAATAAATAGTTTATTTTATTATTTAGTCAAATTTGTTTTTTATTATTATTCGATTTTTATGTATAATTTTGTATTAATTTTACTGAAGCTGTGTCTGTATCGACATTATCAAGTTACCAATTTATACAATTTTCATTAATCTATTATACAAAAATGAATTGGTAATTGTGGTAGTAAACGCATAACTTTTTTTTGGGCTTTGGCTTTTGCTAATTATTTTTTTGTTGTTTTAGTTATTGTCAGAAGAAGGTTCTTATGAAGAGAAAACCGGGAAAATTACAGGGAAAATGGGAAAAACAATACTTCATTTTTCCCATAGAAACGGTGGGACGAAGTTCACCGGGACAACAAGCTGACATTAAAATTTGATTTAAATTTATTTGTTATTAAAGATGTAGTATAATTTTATACGTTACAAAATAATTAAAAAGTATCACTCTCATATCCCCGAAGAGATAGGCAGAGGCACAACGAGGGCACCCACGACTGGCCGCATTCATTAAATGCCACAATGTGATAGGTGGCAAGCCTATCGCCAACCGGGTACATTTCCAATCCCACGTTATTTTTATTAGAAAATTGAAAATATAGATTTTATAGATTTTCCGTTGCTCGACCCGGGGATCGGACCTACGAGCAGAAGAAGTTAAGTCTAACTCAAGACCACTAGACCACAGAGGCGACTAGTAATAAAATAAATATGTTTCATAATATTATAATTAAATTTGATATGAAATATACATATTGCATGTATGTGAAGGTCAAATATTTGATACTTGACCTTCGCATACATGATACTTAGCATAAGATCAAGAATTTTAACAATATTTGAAGCAATATACAAATAAGACTATGACCGATCACCGCGCCGCTTGGTTTTTTTTTCATGATATTGGAAGGCAAACAAGCAGACGGATTTCCTGATAATAAGAATTTCACGCCGCCTAGATACACCAAAAGGTGGCCAACCCGAGGCCATGATGTTAGGCCTCGAGCAAAATTAGGTTTACCGGCTACCTTACCCTCCGAACCGGAACACGTCATGACGTTATAGCGGCAGGAATATGTTAGGCGATGGTACCAATCCGGACGAGTTGCTGCGAAACTCTACTACCTAGTCAGATGTAACGGTGTTAGTGATGGTATGCCAATCATTGCCTTTTACGAGCTGCCTGGTAGGAAGGCAGATGGTCTATTCTGCAATGGAGCCCGGACCAACACGCAGGAAACATTAGACATGAAAATTGCTATCTTTGTTTGTCGGTCTCGAAGTCTACATAGTATAAAACAAAGTCGCTTCCTCTGTCCCTATGTCCCTTCGTATGCTTTAATCTTTAAAACTACACAAAGGATTTTGATGCAGTTTTTTTTAAAGATAAAGTGATTGAATAGGAAGGTTTATATACGTATATTTCATAAACGTACAAAACGGGGGCGGGCCGCTAGTATCATATATAATTATTAACGCTAATAACAAAAATGGAATAATTAAGTGCGTTATTTGGATATTTCACTATTGTTATTGAATTTGTAACTTTTGTTAGGTAGTTAGTAGTTAATTTGTCTCTTTCTGGGACCGGTTACGGCGACTTTTAGACCAATCTGCAATGTCTTGGGTATTAATTAAGTCTTTATTTCAGTCACTAGTCGCTATTTCCAAAGTCATGTCAGGGTCTTGAGTAAAGTGGCTTCGTTACTCAAGCTCGTCTAGCGAGATTTGGCGGCAGCGGGGAAATACACGATACACTAATTTCTTCATGATTACTTTATTTGTGCACTTTTACTAAACAAAATTGTACAATATGCCACCAAAATTTACTAATTTCACTCAATTTAAACACGAAATTCAATAATTATGAAAAAATTACGACCACCATCTTCATTCACGATGGCGCCAAAACCCCTATGTAACTTTTGTTTTTCTATGATTGAAATGGCCAGTAGCATCTCTAAGTTGACGTTTTTTTAACAAGGTTATATGTATACCAGTGAATTTAACATGTCGGGGGTAATAGTAATGTCCCCAACTGCTTTCTACAAAAGGCATTAAAGTCATACAGCCGGTTTCAAACTGTACTTTGTGACGAGTTTATTGGCCCTTTATCTTCACATGTTGTTCAACTGATGTATGAAGTCTTTTTATGTTATACTAGCAGTTTCACGCAGCTTCACCTGCGTAACTTGGTTTCTTATGCACCGATTTTGATGAAACAAAGCCTATATCACTGAGGGATAATGTAGCATTCTACAGGTGAAAGAATTTTTGAAATCGGTCCAGCTGTTTCGGAGCCTATTAATTTCAAACAAACAAAAAATCAAATCTTTCCTCTTTATTTTATTATTAGAAGAAAGCGAATACATAGGCGGTTAAGAAACAACCGTGCCTTTAAGCACCACCTTATGGCCTGAATTTTAGGATGCAAGTTAAACTGAAATGGCTACCCTACTCTTCACCAAGGAACACGACAATGGCAAGAAATGTATTTTTTTTATTGATTCAACACAGTGAATAAGTTACACAGCTCTCGTGATGGTAAGAGACAACGGCGGCCTATAGGAACCGTAGATGTTATAGGTGCGTGACTGTTTTCTGGCCAGGGTTTCAGGCTTGATGTGCAAACCACTTATGCCGAATCGAAACGTGACCATTGTCATTATGGCTACAGGTAAGGGAAAATGAATGGATCGCTACAAGGGTAAATTGCTGCACAGCTTTCTACTATCAACAGTCTTGTTGGTAGATAATGACCTCTGATCGTCTTTTACGAGTTGGCGAGATGGTATTTTTTACAGAGCAGTCAACAATACCAACACGGAAGTAATGATACGGGTCCCTTGATTATTAGAATAAGAATAATTTCGCGTTGCCCTTACAAAGGTTCTTGTGACACGTCTATAAAAATCTACAAACTACCACCAGGTTCCCCCGTGTTGGTCCGGCCTCCTTTGCAGTTTGCAAAATAGACCATCGGCCTTCCTGCCAGGCAAATCGTCAAAGGCGAGCATAGGCTTACCGCCACTAGCACTGTGATATCTGACTAGGTTGTTGAGTTTAGCAGCGACTCGCCCGCATTGGTGACACCGCCCTACCTATTCCTATCGCCATAACTTCAGCTGTGGCTGTTGACGTGTTCAGGTTCGGTGGGTGAAGTAACCGGTCAACTTACTTTTGCTTTAGGCCTTACATCCCGCCTTCAGTTTGGCAACGCACTATTGGTATCTCTAGGCGGCGTGAATTCCTTACCATCAGGAAAACCGTCTGCTTGTTTGCCTTCTAATATCATAAAAAAGGTAAAATATACACATCACCCTTACACACTAAATATGTTGACGGTGCGTTTCGACCTTGAAGTTGAAATGTAAAGCCTCTACTATAATTTTACCACACACAACTAAGCTCTTCTTCGTCTGACTGACTGCACTAATAGAATAATCCAGTTATCTGAATTTCAGATGCTGAGGTCATCTCATCCCAAATAAACGAACAAGACGAGCGAAATTTCGAAATGCACCACAGCTGTTTACTCCAAAATTGTATCCGATGTAAATAGCCAGTTGTTACCTACCAATCAAATAGGTCAATGCCAACATAATAAAGTTTAATATTACGGAGCGACGTTTGTGTTTCAGCAAAGTATCGCGATAGCGATTTAAACCTAGTTTAATATTTTTCCATTTGTTGGTTATAGTAAATGGAACATATTAAACCAGGTTTAAATCGCTATCGCGATAAAGTGTAGCCTAAAACTTCGATTGAGACGAATATTGCAGCTTTTAGCTTAAAAATCCTAATACAGTGTTTTTTCTGAGCTTTTACAAACTTGCAAAAAAATTTAAAAAAGTACATTCAAATTTAAACATATTAATAGGTAACTCCGTTTTTTAAATATTTTGTTATTAATTTCCCTATTTTCTAGGTAAAATTCTCGATTAGAAGCACTGCTATGCATCACACTAGCGACTCGGTCTATTGAACTACACCCACAGGTTCGTCACACTGTACCTACATTCTTTTATTTTAAGAGAAGGAAGAATTAGGTAAGTCTCCAAGCCTAAAATCCAAATGTTTTCTTTTAATATGATACCTTCTCAAATCAGCTGCACATGACAAGTGAAAACTCGGTCAATTGAAATAAACAGCAAACGTCATCCAAATGAGCATCGCACATAGCCACGACAATTGCTTCTGATTGCAAAAATAGTCCAGCTCCCGTTCGCCAATTGAACCAATGCCGCGATGTGCAAATTGTATGTTCATTATTTATTACTATTAAGACCGTTTTTCCTTGACTTAAAAACTTCAACTCAGAGGAACTGTTCTAGATGAAGTTTTTCTTAGTATCTTCACGCCCATATCCCCGAAGAGATGGGCAGAGGCACAACCAGGGCACCCACGACTAGCCGAAGACACTAAGTCCCACAATGTGATAGGTGGCAAGCCTATCGCCAACCGATTACATATCCAATTCCGAGCAACATTGTTTTTTTCAGAACCGAACCGGGACCTCATGACGTCAAGTCCAACAGCTGGACCGCTAGACCACAAAGGCGAAGTTTTTCCTTTCTTTAGTGTGAAAATTTATCCATTGCACGGAACAAATGCTAGAAATGAAATATTTATGCTCATTCTTAAATTATATATATAGAGAAATTTAATACAATAAAACTTTGACTAGGGATTTTGTGTTGGCCTTGACCTCATGAGGTCCCGGATTCAATCCCTGAATCAGGCAACAATTTTTTTTTCAATTTTCTAATAAAAAAAAACATTGCTCGGGATTGAGCATGTGCCCGGTTAAGTTTGCCACCTACCATATTGTGGGACTTGATGTCTTATGTCGGTTATCCTCTGTACCTCTGCCTACCCTTACTGATACGAACATGAAGATACTTATTATGTATAACTAAAATAATACCCTATTCAGTGATAAGAAAAGTATCTTCAAGCTCATATTCCCGAAGAAGTAGGCACCCACGATTAGCCGAAGATACTAAGTCCCCTAATGTAATAGGTGGCAAGCCTATCGCCAACCGGGCACATATCCAATCCCGAGCAACATTTTTTTTATTAGAAAATTGGAAAAACCAAATTCTCTTTTTGTTGCCCGACCCGTGAATCGAAACCAGGAGCTTCATGCAGTCAAGTCCAACACCTAAACCGCTAGATCACAGAGGCGACTAACAAGAAAACAATAGTTTGCAAATATACAAATGCCTACCCCCGTGGAATATCGAACGCGGGGCTAGATCTGCATTAGGCGTGCAAGCTGACCGCTGAGGCAACGATGTGAAAGGAGGTAAGAAAGTTGAATAACGGTATATAAAACGACGAGATACCTACATGATAGTTTTAAAAAAATATACGAAATTAGATTTATTAGTCTCAGTATCCTTGATCGTTGGAACTGTTGGCACCGACCTACAAATAACACACAATTTTCCTCAATCATTACGTTTTTATAACTCACAACTCTATTACAAATTAAAAAACAATTAATCTAAATTTAACTCGAGATGTGACAGTAGCGGTAACCTGTGACTTGATATCGTCAACTACACTTTTAGTTATGTTTACTCATGTTATAAATGTGAAAGTTTTAATAAATGCACGGCCAGTTGTTACACGACGGGTTTTGCTATCAGTTTTACTGTAAACACTGAATAACGTTTGAATAGAAATACAAATTAAATAATTAAATACTTGAATTCAAATCTTTATATTAATACGTGATGCCAAAACTGTGACCCGATTTACGAAAATTGCGCAGACGCAGGAGCATAAAGTTTGGCACACTTATAGTTTATGTGTAGGAGAAATGCAGAACGCTTATGTTTTCCAAAAATGATGCTTATAAAGTACATTAAATCAATAAATAAAACATCACCTACACTACCATGCATTTGACACACACAAACAAATATATTGATGATAACGATAAAACATCACAGATGGCGCATTAAAAAGTTTGGAAACAAAGTAGTTGGTCTTGAGAAATGAAGATGGCGTTCTTATTAACAAGATATTAAAATGTATTATGGTCGAATTTCGACCACTGGGCGACCACTAGTACAAATATATATGTGATAGCGATTGTTTTTAGTTTCAATATTAATAGTCCTTTGTCGTGGGGTATAATTTTTTTTAATGTTATGATTATTATCACTTGCATGGGGTGAAAAGGTCGGAATATCGTGCCATTGCGTAAACAAACAACATGAAATTTGTCTAAGATAACATAATGTCCCTGCCCCATTATCATCACGTAACTCATGCTGTGGGAGCGAGGTTATCAGCAGCTCAGTGGATCTGTTGTTCGTGTTTCTGTAACACGAGGCTCTTAATCTATTTTGCTGTCTTTGCAAATATGATAAAGATCATCCGTCTTCCTACAAAAATATCTCAACACGTGTTCAACTAAACACAGTGTAAAATTTTTTATTCAAACAATAACATGTTCACGGGGCTGACGTGGCAGCTTGTGATTGGTTGATAATGCAATTTTAGACACAGTTTAGTAAAACGTGTTCAACGAGAGTTTACATTTTTTGCAGAAAGACAGCATATGTTAGCGCGGGAAGTTTAATTGTGAACTTTAAAATGGACTTGACATTTTATGTCACAGCGAACAAGCACACCGCTCCTTTTATGATAAGACAACCTAGACACCATAAATATTATGGCCACAAACATAAGATATCCTGTGACCGAGGCTGTAAGTAGGGTTGCCAACCGTCCCATTTGCAGGAAGTATCGTTTCTAGGGCTTTTAAAGAAACGTTGTGAGGGCTGATTATGTATCTCAGTGACCAACACAAAATAGAAAAGCGTACATCAAATAGCTGTCAAATGAAATCATTTGTGTTTGCTATCTTTATTGTATTTCTGTTAGTCACAGGAGATAGCAAATATAAAACACGTCATTTGACAGCTGTTTGATGTACACTTTTCCATTTTGAGTTGGCCACTGAGATTTATAAACAGTCCCGTGGTCAGAGTGTGAAGAGAGCGCGAAATATGCCGCTTTTTGAAATTACCTACGCACGCACCACGCTGTTTTATGCTCATAAATAAGTTTTCTTTTGACAGGGAAAAATTCTCAGTTTTTGGTTTCTAAGTAAACAAAATTAGTTGGATCTCGCTTTTTAAATCCTTGTCCTGCATTTGGAAACCAAATGAAACAGCAAAATATATGCTGTTCAGTTTATATATTATAAAGTGTATAATGTGGTAATACATAATATATTAGTATTTAAATACAAACAATTCAAAACAAGATAGCGATCAGTAATTTCTCACCGCGTTGTAAAAACGAAGGATTTATTTCATTTTGCATAACCGCTAAGCTAATCTTACTAAAAATCTTACTAATATCAAAAATGCGCAAGTTTGTGAGAATGGATGGATATTTGTTACTCTTTTACAAATAAACTACTGAACGCATAAAATTTAGAAAAAAACTTTACAGGATTATAATTTACACATGAGACTAATTCATATGCTACAATGAATATAAGAGAATAAGCTTCGAGTGGAAGCTAGTATTCGCAAATAGTAAAAAAATATAGTTTTCACCAAAATTTGTAAAAAAATAAAAAAAATATTAAGCAAATTCATAAAAATTGTATAAAGTAGGTACATAAACAAATTTATAGAGAGGCGTGAATATAATTTTATTTTTAAGTCACTCAGTAACTATTTTCATGTACCTATATGAAATTTAAATATTATTTCATATAAATGAAGGCACTTTTAAGATGCCATGCCTTTGAAAAAAAGGTTAGCAACTGTCTGTTTGACGCAGACCAAAAATAGATCTAATGCATATTTGGTCTGCGTTTTAATTGATTAACAACAGTATTTTCATTTCTATATCCATAACACTAAATACATACTGAAAATTAACAATGTTTAAAAAGCAAACCCCTTGACTTATAAACAGAACACTTAACAAAAACACTTGAGAGAAATAGGTTGCAAATTTAGTTTTTCCTTTTCTTAGTAAAGAGATAACAAAAAAGCACGCGGCTTTTCTGATGGTAAGAAACAACCGTGACCTATACAGACACCATAGATATTGTAGGTGCGTCGATGCCCATTGCCAGGATATCAGGTCAATTGTGAAAATTTTATTATTTTTATTGGATTGGAAGGCAACGAAACGGACTTACTGATGCTATAGAATACACGTCACCTATGGACACCAAAGTGGTAATAGTCCTTTACTAATATAAAGCTGACATCTCGAGCGCTAGTAATAATTCCTGCTCCACTAACCTCCAACCCAGAATATAATACTCGCGAGATAAGACAAACGTTGTACTACATTGGTCACGGTCACGGTGTTAGTGATGAAAAACCGATCCTCACTTCTTAAACTTTGCTTGGCAAGGAAAGCAGTTGACCTATATTCTTCAAAAGAAGCTGGAAGAGGAAAATGCTGTTCGGAAAACCAGTTACATGTTCACTAATCTTCACTTATAAATAACTAGCGGTCCGCCCCCGCTTTCGCACGGTTATGAAATATACATAAAAACCTTCTTCTTCTAACACTTTATTTATTTAAAAAAAACAGCATCAAAATCCGTTGCGTAGTTTTCAAAATTTAAGTTCACAAAGGGACATAGGGACAGAAGAAGCGACTTTGTAGTGATTAGCTATTTTATTCACTATTAATTACATTATTGTATTATAAGGAATTTAAGTAGTTATTGTTGTAGTCATTACGTACCTCATATTACAGGGGCAAGGTTATCAACAGGTCAGTAATTTGAAATCTTTAAAAAAATAAGCTGTAGATATGTAATTGCAAACAGAAGAAAGCGACTGATGCACATATTTTCTTTATGAAACTGCAAGTGATAGACTGGTTGAAAAAGTATTTTAAGATGTGTGAAAAAGGAGTTGTTGCGTTTTCGACAAATACAAATGTCTCGAATCTGTAGGGTTGCTCTTGAAGCTCGAGTCATGCAATATTTGAAATTGGAGTCAAGTATGTCACTTTTAGGTACTCTTGAACACAATATTGGCGAATTATTAACATTTAGTTAATGCAACCTCAGGTTGGCAACGCACCACTACCACCATTGGTGTCTCTAGGCGGCGTGAATTTCTTTCTATCGGGAAATTCGACTACTTGTTTGCCTTCCAATATCATAAAAAAAAGTTAACACTAAATTATTTTATCGGATTCTTTAAATTGATATGTAACTAGATGTTAATATTTCGCTAGTACAGTGTTTAAAAGTACCCAAAATGACATATTATACTATTTTAATTTCCAATTTGCATTATATCGAGATTTAAGAGTAATCCGACTTTTCACCTTCCAAACGGAAACGCTATTTAGTAGATAAGCAATCCAGTGAGAGAATCATAATATCTAAAGCTTGTCAAAGTATAAACCCTCTGTCACGTAGTTTCGAACATTTAGGCTTAGTCTGTTACAAGTGTCTGTTAAATTTTCGGAACAACGCACAATCAGTCGTCGAACTACGCTAGGTTTCCCAAAAACTACTGAACCGAGCGCTATGTAAACTATAAAAAACTAGCTAACCTGGCAGACGTTGTTCTGCTATAAAAAATTGGGGTGAGTCACCCTTAACACTTAAGGATATGAATAATCGATTGTGGACGATTCTCAGACCTACTCAATATGCTCACAAAATTTCATGGGAATCGGTAAAGCCGTTTCGGAGGAGTATGATAACTAACATTGTGACACAGGAATTTTATGTATATAACATGTTGTTTACATTACATGTTTGAGCGCATCAAAACCACAACCGACTCCAACTATTTCATTAGGTATCATGTTGCGATTTAATAACAAATAATAATTAAATATAGCAAATGGTTCCAAAATGATCCCACATAAAATTTATAAACATCCTACTATCTATTAATTTTAAAGAAAGAAAAAAATCGCCCCAAACGGGATTTAAACCAGTAACCTTTCGTCTCAATCCGAGGAATGCTCTCAACCCGTGTCCCGTGGCGAACTTTGTAATTCCTTTCCTAAACCTCATTCTCTTTTGGAGTCGGTTAAAAGGTTGAGACACAACAGGCACATCCAGTTTCGAAAAAGTTACAACATTTCTATATCCTATATGTATGTACTTTGGAATAAATATAACGTAACTATTCAATCTGAACCAAAATTTCATGCATGGCTCGTTCATGACAGTTTTGCAGCATCTCCTTTCAAAGAATCACAAGATAATTCACGTGGTATTGAATCAGCTGATGTGAATGGCCTTAACTAACAAATCAGCTGCCTGGCAATAACCCAGATATTTCCCATCTTACGAGATATTTGTCATAAAACGGTAAATTAGAAGTTCGTTCTCTAGTCAAGTAAATCATAATGATTGCTCCGTATTACATACATATATATGTTATTTACTACCTGACCCGCGAACTTCTTCCCTCGTGACAGTTTATGTTGGAAAATTTTAAGTGGTTTTTCCAAAAGTATCTTCACGCTCATATCCCCAAAGAGGTAAATAGAGATACAACCAGGGCACCGACGACTAGCCGAAGATACTGCAGTCCCCCAATGTAATATGTTGCAAGCCTATCGCCAACCGGGCACAAATCCAATCCCGAACAACATTTTTTTTTATTAGAAAATTGAAAATAACACATTTTCTTTTTATTGCCAGACCCGGGAATCGAACCCGGAACCTCGGGAAGTCAAGTCCAACACCTGGACCGCTAGACCACAGAGGCGATTTATTTACATTTTTTTCTAAATTTTATCCTGAATCAAAGATGTATAATTACCGATACGAACTTTTACTCGCGATTTAAGATTTTCAAGCATATTTAACTAATTTTTTTGACAGCGTAATAGACACACATTTTTCACATTAATATTAGTGTAGTTGGAAATATAATAAAGTTCAAAAGCCGGCTAAATATGTCCTATACACTCAAATGTTCCTGCATATTCCGAGTGTCTAGTAATAAAAGTTAGTACAATTTATACCTACGCAGGGTGGTCCAAAAGTTTGCAGAATGGAGGGGATGGAGTGGGGATAGCGTAGTTCGCTTAGTGTCATACTAATTGGGCACTCATAATATAACTTCTCATATATATAACTTTTCAACCCTATAGCGCTATTAGTTTACGAGTACTCGCCTGCTAAACAAGTCAATCCGGAAGCAAACTGCAACTATGGAGAAAATTTAACATCAAGCTGTAATAAAACTCCTTACCAAGCAAGGAAAAAACGTTCAAACCATTTTAAATGAAATGGACGCCATTTATGAAGGTCAGTGCCCTGGTAAAACAATGGTCTTTAAGTGGCATGGACTTCTTAAACATGGTCGAGATTCAATTGAAGACGACTTTCGCTCTGGGCGGCCAGTTGGGGCCACCACATCAGATATCGTCGAAAAAGTTGACACAAGTTTGAAGAAAAAACAATTATCTGCATTTGTTGGAGTATCAGATACAACCATTTTGCGGATCCTGTACGACCACCTGTGCATGTCAAAAGTCAACGCAAAATGGGTGCCAAGAATGCTCAAGCCGCTTCAAAAACAGCAGCGCGTCGATGCGTCTAAGCACTTTTTGAAGGAGTGTGGAGACGAACCTCTGCAGATTTTGGAGCGGATTGTTACTGGAGAAGAAACATGAGTTCATCACTTTGAACCTGAATCAATACAAGAGTCCATTCAATGGCACAAAAAGGGTACACCACCTCCCAAGAAATTCAAAGTCTCAGATCGGCTGGAAAGTTGATAGCCACTGTGTTTTGGGATTGTGAGGGAATATTACTCATTGATTATAAAGAAAAGGGTACCGCTATAACCGGAGAATACTACGCAACGATATTGGAAAAGGAGGCAAGTAAAGAAAAACGTCGAGTAAAATTGGCCAAGGGTGTGTTGCTTTTGCAAGGACAACGCGCCGGTTCACAAGAGCCGAGTTGCCATGGCTGTTCTGCACACGCATGGATTCGAACGACTTGTTCACCCACCTTATAGTCCAGACCTGGCCCCTAGCGATTTTTACTTGTTTCCAAATTTAAAAAAAAAGAGCTAAGGGGAAGGAAATTTTTCGGCGATAACGAAGTGATGGAGGCAATTTTGGCGCATTTTGAGGCCAAAGTCAAAAAATATTTTTTCGATGGTTTAGAAAAACTAATTCATAGATCGAATAAATGTATTACACTTCTCTCTCTCTCCAGTCGATTCCCTCATTATTATAAGGGTGGTTATATTGAAAAATAAAAAAAAATATTGTTATATTTTATTAACAACTCTTTCATTCCGCGAACTTTTGGACCTCCCCTCGTAGTTATTGAGAGTTTCTTACCCAGTCACTTCTAAACTCCCAAATTTATGAACTGGAAACATTTACTGAAAAATCTGCAAAGCATATCCTCTAAATAAAAAAAGGCTTGCTTACAGTAAATTTATTATTAAGTATATCTTTCGCCATCTATGGTCTAACACTTTGTGTTTTTGCCTTCTAATACGGGACACTTTTAATATACAGGATAAAAAGTAGCTTATAACCTCCAAACACAGAATAGCCGCCAGCTAAGTTTCTGGTGTAAACAGCAAACCATTAATTAGGAAAGGAAATTACCAATCAAAATTTTGCATTTAGCTTTTATCATCAACAAGCGACACGTCCTGGCTTTGCACGGGTATAAAATGTACATATTTAAACCTTCCTCTTTAAATGCTTTGCCTTTATCTATTAAAAAACCGCATCAAAATCCGTTGTGTAGTTTTAAAGATTTAAACATACAAAGGGACACAGGGACAGAGAACGCGACTTTGTTTTATACTTTCTATGTGATCAATAGCCGAATAAATATATGAAAAAGTTATATTGTCATGTGTAAATATGGTAGCGTAATGTAAATCAGTACTGGCCCATTTAACGCACTTGAACTACATTCTAGAAGTAACCATGTTTAAAGAAATAAACAATTAATGTTTCTGAGAGTTTTATTCTGGAAAATAGAAAAAACAAAACCCTCGAAATGTGTGGAAAAAACTACATAAAAACCGTGCATGCAAACAACTGCATTTTTTCATGGTAACATACTCAATATCCCAAAAATGTTTCAATAAATTAAAATAAGTATTCAATATCTTCACGCCCATATAAGTTCTCAGGCAACAGTTAATACAAATAAGACTAATACAAATAAGAAGAAGAATAATTAAAAAAATACTCTTCATCGTCGGCACTTGGTGGAATTCCATTGTATGGTTCCAAGTATTTTGTATCCCGTGGGACAATTATTGAAATAGATAAGTCATAGATGACAGTAGTACTACTACTAATATGACAAACTCACACCACAACAACATTACACGACACCGTCGCCTCCGGTCTCGGAGACGAAGACCTCTCTTGCGCCCGGCGCCTAACGCCGGGCAACGAGCCGCCAATATTCCTCCTTCCAATCCACCCAGTAACCAAAACGCAGCACCAAGTCGAGGTATGGTCTCCCGGGAGACAACCCTTGGTGCTGCCGTTGTAGGTAACAGCCCCATGCATTTAAATAATGATGTCTCGGGCTGAGCACTCTGCTCGGCCCACAAAGCTCGGTGAAGTTGCATAAAATCGCGAGA
>NJDD01002499.1:26741-55796 GCA_002245505.1 Calephelis nemesis
AGCACAGTTAAAAGCTAGGGCCTGATGGTCCAGGGACTGACGATTTGGAATAAAACTTAAGACAAATGCAGGTTAAAACTCTAATTCAAGCTGTTTAAAACAATGTATAGTAGAAGACCGAAAAATTACACGTAAATATTGTTTAATTATCATCAATTACCTATTATGAACAATAAAACTACTCACCGAGGGAATGACAAAGTGACTGGATCCACACGTGTTTCCGCAACAACTGCCGCGTTCGCACTAATTTACAAAATGGCCGCCGCTCAGCGACTATGGTCTATGGATAAATTGGTGTCGAACTATTAAATCGACTATATGTTATTCACTCTTCATTCATATTATGGCGCGAAATTTTAAAATCTTTGTGTGACTAGGGAATGACGTATTAAATCGAGGACACTTTTATAACTTTAAAAATCGTTTTATATTTTATTCAAACTACAAAATATAAATAGAATTTCCTGTAAATATGATAAACTAGACAGTGTTTAAAGCAAATAAAGTATACAGTTGATGTATCTATAAATACGAGTGCCCAAACATAAAATTTTGGAGTGCGGACATGCCTAGGGACTGATATTTCGGGGACTTTATGAGAGATTTCAAGTTCATTTTAAATATATTTATTCCTAAATAGATCGGTACTAAATAAAACACATTTCGAGCTGTTATTTAACAATTTTGTTACAAAATATTACTAATTATACTATGTGAAAAGTGTCGCGGACAACGAGTGATACTATTATTGTGGAATGACCCACTAATGTATTGTATTATAGGCAGAAACGACTTTTAATTTCCCTAGTTTGTTAGTACACTTATTTTTAAGGGTTTTTTAAAAGGTGTCGGGAAATGAACGCGAATTGGTGCGTGGACGCGAATGGGCACACATACCCTACTGTACTTACAGGGCAAGAAAAATAACTTACGTACCTGGAACTGTTTAGACTCCACCAATGTAATGGGTCATCTTTGCGTTTTATGACGGGTTGTGCGCAATACGAGTGTAGTTCATGGCCTACCGGGGACCTGTCATCTTCAAAGTTTTTTATTTTTTATTGCTTTGTCAAATAATGCGAACAGAGAATAAAACAAAACATGTCCGGACACGTTCGTGACCGTGATCGGCTAGGCTGTAAAAAGACCGACTAGTCGGCCAAAGTACTAGTCGCTATATCTCTAATAATTAGTTTTAATTAACACGTAAAAAGCGATATTAAGTCTGATCTTAATTTGTTTTCATAAACAGTGTCAATATTGTTTATTTATAGTATTATTAAATAAGTTAAATCATCCGACAGATGACATGACCTGTCCAGACTTCACAAAGTTTAAAGTTTTAAATGTCGATCCTTTTTTCCTACACAGTCGGATTTTTTATAAGTATGTGACTGCTAATTATTGATTGATTGCTATTATAAATATGGCTTACAAATGTGATTGCTGTTAGACAAAAACAACAGTGAGATCAGTTACAGAATTTTCTAAATCCAAACGTATTTTTTTCTTGCGTAAATGTAGAGTTCATGAAAAAAATTAAATAAGGCATGTCATGATTAATTGAATAATTATTCATTTTATTAACATTAAAACGACCATGATGTATAAATTACACAAGACTTACATAAAGTCTTCGAGATCTACAACTGCTGTGTACTGACAGGCCTGACCATCCACGTCGTAGCACATGCTGTTGTAGTCCCATTCAGGCCTACCATAACATGGCGGGCTCGTCTGCAAGGTTGGCTGAGTGTACACCACGGGGTAGTATTGCCGAGGATACTCATCAGGATAATAATCCCTATGACACTGCACTGAAAGAACACTGTTGTATCCACTGCTTTGCACACACAAACTCTCCGGTTGCCGCGACCACTGGCTATACATTGGGCACTGGATATTCCACCCAGTTTCCTCCAGACCACCCACAACAGGACATTGTGGGATAGTCTGTCCGTGTACAAACATTGTCACGTTTTTTTAAACGAAAATTGAAAGCGGTCCATCTGTCTACGTAATCAACAAGCGACTGATAGCACGAAAGATGTCCTTATCACTTGGTTATAGCTGGCATGGTAGCAAAAACTGATACGTGCACATTTATAAGATAATACGACGTACCATTAAAATTGCTGGATTTTTTCATGTTTTCAACTTTTTACGAAAAAGATGACAAAGGAGCAAGAGGTTCATCTAATCACAAGTAGTTGACGTTGTCAACCTTCCAAAATACTTATTTTGTGAAGTCATAGTTTAAGTTACAAATTTCATTTTATACCTTTAAAACTAGTCAAGTACTGTAAAATATTTACTTGTAAAATGTACATCTTACTAACTTTGTAAATATCTTTGATATTTTCCATCGTCAGCGCTAGGTAAAACTTCCAAATATTCATATTTTTTACACTTTGTTTAATATTGGGTATGATTATGATTGTTTCTAATTTTACTATATTTTTCCAACATTTTCTTTTCCATAAAAATAATTATTAGCAATCATTAGAAAAGTAATCATTGGCGTCATTAAAGGTTTCTAATTTTACAATATTTTTCCAACATTTTCTTTTCCATAAAAAAATAATTATTAGCAATCATTAGAAAAGTAATCATTGGCGTCATTAAAGATGTCAAATATTGTAAATTTTAGTATATTTCAGTGATTTAAAAGATTTTATGGAAAAGAAAATGTGGAAAAAATATAGTAAAATTAAAAGCTATAGCAATCATATGGGACCCAATATTAAACGGAATGTAAAACATAAAAATATTTACAAGGTTAGTGAGATGTATATATTACAAGTAAATACTCGTATGTTTCAGTACATGTATTATAGTAGGAAAATTTACACTATATACTACTAGCAAAAAGATAGAAATACCCCCTTTTTGATCATCTTTGTAGTTATCTACCAAAAGCAATGTTTTAAGTTTACTATCATATCATTATACCTATCTTAATCTCAACGCAGTGACATCAAAGCATATTATGTTTTTAAGATAACTACTATTGTTACGAAGGACGCCTTATCAAGCAAGCAATCAATAAAATCTGAGCTGATCTTGAAACGTATTTACTGTATAGTCAAAAAGAGGCAATGTGCTACTTTCGCCAGGGTTCAACAACTTTTAAATTAGAACAAAGCCATCGGTAACAGTTGGTATATCAGGAAAAAGAGACTCACACTGTGCCTTGAAATCAAAATTTAACTTGGGACGTATTAACAACCGAAACATTACCAAAAAAATTTAGTATATTTAGTAGTAGTACCTACGAGTATATATAGTTTCAATCCTATCCCCAAAAAATTAAATATTTTATTAATAAAAATAATTTTACGACGTCTTTATTTATAAAGATTATTGTTATTTGCAGCAGAAGACTTGAGAAGTTCAATTCACAAAATGTCCAAACATTGATATTATAAAGTTGGGAATTTTCGAAGTTTCTATGACGACTTTCCGGTTCTATCGTCATATTGGCTTCATTATATAATAACATATCATTGTTATTAAACTGACCTAATGCGTATGCCAAAAACCAGCTCAATCAGTTGAGGATAATGGCTTTGAAATTGACTTGCAAAATTCCACCCGGACAAACATTACTACATTGCAATCTAAAAACATGCTTGTAAATTATTTGACACTAGCGGCTCACCCTAATTTCGCGAGGCTATAAAATATACATATAAATTTTCCTCTTCAATTATTTTATCTACTAAATAAAAACCGCATCAAAATCCGTTGCCTAGTTTTAAAGATTTAAGCATACAAAGGGACACAGGGACAGAAGAAGCGACTTTGTTTTATACGATGTAGTGATAACTACAGCAATGTCTAATATTGTATTTTTGATGCGAAATGTGTATTCATTTACTATTCATTAATAAGATCCATTGTTTTCGAGATATAAATAGATACAGAAAGTATAAAAATGGAAGGACTACATGTTTCTATACAGATTATTTATTTATGGCTTTCGTTATCTAAATTCACGCTCATAGGACTTGAGATTGAATGATTTTTTTTATAATAATAAAGCCTTTATTTTCCGAACATCAACACTTAAAACTAAACATAAAACTAAAATCTACACTTATTACAAAATGTCTCCTATTTCGTTATGCCTTACAACATAGGCCTCCTCTAGCTCTTTTCACTGCGTTTTGTCTGCCGCTGCTCTTATCCAAAGCTCTTATAAGCTCTTTCTGCCATCTTTTTCTCTTGGCGAACTTGACTTACAGTACCATTCCTTGGATAACAAACAGTCACCCGTTTGCCCTATTCACTTTTTTGCAGCGAAACATCTTTCCTGTTCACCTCCTTTTAAGCTGATCATAGTGTTGGTAACACATTTGTGTTTAGTACCTGCTGTAACCAGTTCTGATTTAATCAAGCCCAGCAAACTCCTTTCCATACCTTTCTGACATCTTGCAAGTTTATCCCCATGATATTTCGTGAAAACCAATATTTCATAGCCATATGTGATGAAGGGTAGAATTATACATAACGTGTCAAAAGTTTTCTTCTTCTTAATATCTAATTCCTTGCTCTTCATTATTTCTCAAAAGTCCAATTTTTTTTTACATATCTCTTTGGACTTTTGGTCATTGAGAAATATTATTTGGCCTTAATAAACATATTCCTATACTTATTCGAGTTTTGTCCATTGATGATCATATCCTTTAGTATAGCGTTTGTCATTGTTTTTGTTAAAGTTTTTATGGAAAGCTTAAATATATAGGTAGTCTTAGCAAGAAATACTAGCTTATATATATATGTATAATGACAAAAAATATAAATACAAAAAAAGTAAACGCTGCGTTTCCAAACTGATACTATGAAGTTAAAAATTGAAGTTTAAAACGTATCAAACCCGAACACGATAACGACGATGCCGTAACAACAGGTGACAACAGCAGAAGCGGATTCAAAAGCTAGCCAGCGGTGGAAACAAAGGATTAAAATATAACCTTGAGCAATTATAGGTTATCTAGGTTTAACTTATCGAAATGTTTACGTGGTATAATCCGATAACACTCGCGCTCCATGTAAGTATATTACTAGTGTAGGAGTTGCTCAAGTGATTTATGTAACATCCTTCGAAGATTTCAAGTGTCGGCTGAATACATTGACGATCCGTGTTGATCTTAAACATTTCAGGACAAAATAAATAACTAAGTCTTTTTAACGGACTTCAAAAATTGAGTATCTTCACGCCCATATCCCCGAAGAGGTAGGCAGAGGCACAACCAAGGCACCCACGACTAGCCGAAGATACTAAGTCCCATAATGTGATAGGTGGCAAGCCTATCGCCAACCGGGCACGTTTCCAATCCCGACCAACATTTTTTTTAATTAGAAAATTGGAAAAATCCAATTTTCTTTTTGTTGGCCGACCCGGGATTCGAACCCGAGACCTCATGCAGTCAAGTCCAATACCCGGACCGTTCGACCACAGAGGCGACAAAAATTGAGAAGGTTGTATATTGGACTCCTAAGGGCCACTTGTATGTTCATGGGTAACACTTAATAATGAGTTAAAATGTTAATTATAAACGGATATAACCTTAGTTAAAAGATAACCCAGAGTTAAGTATTCAACTCAGGAATATACAAGTTGCATTTAGAATACTTATTTATATAAATCAAGCAAACAAGCGAAGTTCATTATGTATTACTAGTGTATTATATTAATCGATTTGTCTGTAATTTCTGAACCGATTTTTAAAACTCTTTTTAATTTAAAGGAGCATACTTCCAAAATGTCTGTAGCAAGTCTGGATCTGATTATGGAATACCATTGACATCGGGGAAAACACTTTTTTTTTCGTATACAACTATGTCTTCCTGGGTACGTACATCTAGCCACATTAGAATAGTATAATATACCTATTTAGTATTTTGTCAATATTTCATATGACATCTTTCTCACATTACCAAACCAATGGAAAACATATTTCAAAATTTCACGATAATATAGTAAAGACAAAGTAGTTTGGGAATCTCTGGTTTACGGCCAATGTTAATAATGTATATCCCAAGATGGATTTCAAGCAATCTAGATAGCTATCCGCCGGCCTCTCCTATACCTAATTGCCATATTTATCCTGTCCATAGATATGTTATTGGCAAGCGATAACATAAAAATAGATCAATCTTGGACAGCAAGTTTTGGATTAGGATTGATTATTAATATTGGCCGTTAGACAGTAGTGACTCGAATGTCATTAGCCGTTATCTTCTATGGTACTTATTTAACCTAATTCTCGTCTTCACAGTTGCAGTGACGTAAGACTAACTGTTACAGTTTAGTTTTATTTTTAAATTCGAGGAATCATCTTTAAAACATTCGTGTTGTTTATCGAAGTGCACGCCTAATTCTACCAATTGCTTATGTGGTTCCTGGGTTCAACACCCGGGTCGAGAAATAAAAACAAAAATAACATTTTTTTGTTTCCTAATAAAATATCACTGCCAGGGATCGAATTTGTACCCGGCGATAGGTTTGCTACCTATCACATTATGGTACCAAGTGCTTTCAGCTAATCGTGGGTGTCCTTGTACCTCTGCTTGCGTCTGTGTGGATAAGGGCGTAAAGATACTTAACTCCACCGATTACCTATGGGGCTACGGGTTCTATTTGCGACAGGGCAACGATAAGTTTGATTCTGTGACAGTTTTTAGATTTGTTTACACACAAAAACTTCTCGTATGACTTTTTTTGCTTGTTATTTTTGGGCTGAACGTGTTTTGTTTGTAATTTTGTCTCATCAAGAAACGTATACTAAAGTATTTCCAGGTTTAAATTGGCAATATAGTCGGTATTACAGTGTAATATAGGTATTTAGAATTAATATTATATATTTATATTAACAGAAAGTTAGCGATCCATTGAGTATTTTAGGTTTTGTCATTGTATTCTGCTGATGATTTTCGCGCGTATTTCTACGTTACCATGGCTACTTAGGACGTGTGTATTTTTATCACAATAAGGCATCACAATAGACGAGCAATTTGAGTGTGTTTCATTGTATACGTTTTTAAGTTGTTTTTATATTTTAACTAAGTAGCGGCCCGCCCCGACTTCTCACGGATATGAAATATACATATAAACCTTCCTCTTCAATCACTTTATCTATTAAAAAAACCGCATCAAAATCGGTTGAGTAGTTTTAAAGATTTAAGCATACAAAAAGACATAGGGACAGAGGAAGCGACTTTGTTTTATACTATGTAGTGATTATGTCAAATTAAATCTTGAAGAACTTTAATCCGTGTTTAATAATAAGGTGTAGGTAAATAGGTGTAGTAATAAGGTGTAATAATGTAATATTAAATTTACTATGGCAAACGTATTAATATTTAATATACTATGTTTAATGGCTCATCATCTGTATCACTAGACAATATAAACTGCTCACTCATTACTCTAAGAAACTGCGATAAATAAATAACTAATCAACAAAAACATTTTGAATGCAGAATACGGAAAAATACTAGTGCAGTAATCTAGTTTCTAGAAGCATTTGAGTATAAAATAGCTGATGTTATTAGACAAGTTAAAACTACAAGTTTCCAGTTCCAAACAAGGTCAATTTCTATTCACTAGCAGAGCCGACAGACGTTGTGCTGTATGCATGCATTTACTACTTTATTTTATAATGTTCTGCAAAACACGCTAATTAACACAAAAAAAGAGTGATCTTTGACTATGACTATGTATGCTACCCTATATTGAGGGAAAATCTTTCGTTTCCTTCACTAACCACGGAATCATTTCAACGTGAGTAACAGTGTCACGGGTAACAGCTTGTATGTTATGTGACATAACCGGCCAACATACATTTTTTGTAATAGTATTGTTTCTAATTTTTAGACGTACTTCGACATACTGACTGCCTGCCACATTCTTAACTAGGTACTGTCCCTTTTTTATGATATTGAAAGGCTAACAAGCAGACGGATTTTCTGATGGTAAGAAATCATTGCCGCCTAGACACACCAAAGGTGGTAATGGTGCGTTGCCAACCTGAGGCCGGGATAATAGGCCTTGAGCAAAAGTACGTTTACCGGCTACCTTACCCTCCAAGCCGGAACACGTCATGACGTTATGGCGGCAGGAATAGGTAAGGCGGGGGTACCAATCCGGGAGAGTTACTGCGAAACTCTACCACTTAGTCAGATGTATGTCGGTAAGCCTATGCTCGCCTTTTATGAGCTGCCTTCCGGCCAGAAGGCAGATGGTCTAATCTGCAAAGAAGCCCGGACCAACACGGATGTCACTATTTCAATTAATGCATTTGCTAAAATTACCTAACAACGTGATATTTATCAAACGACGAGTTTGTCACTCACTATTATCAATCGGGATTAATATTATCAAAAGTGCATTGGGCATGCACTGAACTTGATGATATTCGTGGAAAAGTCTGGCCAGCCATCTTATCTAAAGTAATATTTTTCGTATTTTTGAAGTGACATAGCAAAATCAGCTGTTAGGTTTAAGAACTTGTATCCAAGTGCATTTTTTTTGTTCCGTATCCGTATAATCAATCCATTTGGTGAAACTGATAGAATGAGCTGATAGATCGACGGCAATTAGTACTTAACAATAACAATGACTAGGTATCACTCCATCAGAAGGTGTCAGGGCAAAGTCGAAAGATATTATTATCTACAGCTCCAATTTTAATAATTACAAATTACAAAATTTTCATATCATAATTTTGTAGAACAGAGGGCTGATTTCGTATCTTTTTAGTGATCACTGGGTAAAATGTAAATCAATTAGCTGTCAAATGACGTGTTTTATATTTGCTCTCTCCT
The DNA here is from genome assembly GCA_002245505.1 of Calephelis nemesis. NCBI lineage: Eukaryota > Metazoa > Arthropoda > Insecta > Lepidoptera > Riodinidae > Calephelis > Calephelis nemesis. The sequence continues at coordinate 35,577 of NJDD01002499.1, forward strand.
GTGACCAACAAAAATACAAAACACGTAATTTGTCAGCTATTTGATGTTCACTTTATCCAATGACCATTACCAAAAAGATACTGAATAGCCCTGCTGTATAGATTCAAATTTTTAAGCTACTAGCGCCCCGTCCCGGCTTTGCACAGATATAAAATATACCTTCTATATATGTAAACCTTCCTCTTCAATCACTTTATCTATTAAAAAAACGCATCAAAATCCGTTGCGTAGTTTGAACGATTTAATAATACAAAGGGACGTAGGGACAGAGGAAGCGACTTTGTTTTATACTATGTAGTGACGCCAAAATGCTCGTCCAACACGGGGGAAACTTTCTTTCCGGTATACTATACTGGAGCACGTCACACTCAATGGTTGAGCAATGAGGTTTTAAAACATATTAGTTTGTTTAAAATTGATTAGAGTTACAAGCTATTTGAAGATATTTATAATAATTTCTAGTAAGCTGGCCAGTACCAAGCCAAGCTGACCAAAGCTATTATGTAAAAGTCAAAAGTTTACCTATTGTCAACAGATAACCAATTAAGATGTGAACCAATTCTGACCGTCTTATTAATAAGCATAGACTAGTTTAATTTCATTTTATAATCTATATCACAATGTACGAAGGTGACAATAGTAGGTTAAATCTTGAAGCACATTAGTTAATATATTATGTTTATTAATACAATGTGGTTAATGTATAATTAATATAATAAACCGGCGTGTTTGTATGAAAAGGGTAATGAATGTGAAGGCAGCCAGACAGGCTTGTCAGGATCGTGAGGTCTGGCACTCGATACTCTCTGCCTACCCGGTAAGGGAGTTGGCGCGAAGATATGTATGTATGTATGTTATGTATAATAACCCTCAATCTTCATATTATGGCATAGCAGAATGATATCTGAGGCCTGATGACACAAATGCCATTACCTCCTAGAGTACATCATAAACAAACGACTTACTTTCTAGTCTGCTTTGTTTTTGTCATAATTTTCAAGACTATCTTTCATTGCTATTAACATTTTCCGAGAAATGTCGATAGTGAAATGATGGATTACTTGATATCCTATTAAGCAGTCAATACACGGTCAATTCCATCACAATCGTTATTGTTGTAGCTCAATCATTGTCAGCTAGGGGGTAGTTTTGTTGACATGAATTTTAAAAAAAATATTTTGTGTACAAAAATTTTGAAAGTAGGTATTGTTCTTTTGAATATACACTATAGTGTTAAACTAAGTAAACCTATTTGGGGATAATCTTCATATTTCGAGGGCACAATGTCTATTCTAATTCGGTGAAAAATTCAAAAAGCGACACCGCTTGTTCACATCCATACTAATACATATTACAAGTTGTAGCATATGTAGCAATTTTTTTTACAGAATTAGAATGAAAAAGTAATTTTGTATTTTGTAGCCTTTATTTTCAGAGCAATGAACTTTTTAATACCTTACTACGAGGTAAGTACGAGTTTCGGGTATTTAGCTATGGTATAACTTTAAAACGTTAGTAGCTATAGGTCACGCCCGTATCTCGCAGAGGTAGGCAAAGGTACAACCGGGCATCCGTAACTAGCCGAAGATATTCAGTCCCATAATGTCATAGGTTGCCAGCCTATCGCAGACCGTACTCGTATCCAATTCCGATCCACGTCATTTTGTGTTTAAATTAAGGAATTGGCATTTTCTTTTGGTTGCCCGAACCGGGCGCGTACAACAGTCAACAACGGACTTCTAGACCACACAGGCAATAAAAAAAATTATAAAATACATACTGTGAAAAACTCTAAAATCTGTCAAACATCAAAATCGATAGTGTATTCGCGCCTTAACACCTTATTTCAACAATAGCGAGACCTAAATAACGCACTTAAATTTTGGCAAAAATGAGTCTGCAGTAACTGCGTCTTCCTGCTTTTAACGCAAAAATAGTAGTACTATTTAAATTATGCGCTTCAGCTTTACACTTTTTACTCTTTTTGACTTTTTCCGTATTCGCACTAACTTTTCGTCCCAAATTCCATAAATTTCCTTATCCGCCCCCACATACATAATCTTTCCTGTTTCGACCTACGTTATATAAGGTCCTAAAAGTACCGTTTACAAATACACAAATGTTTCAATAACGTCGTCATTTTTGAATTTATAATATTTACTTCGTGTTATAAAATAATGAAGTAGGTAGGTATGTATCAAATTTGCTGTTTCTTGTAATACATATTTCTAAAGGATAAAAATATTTTATCTACGAAATTTTTGAATATTTCAGTTATTCTAATAAAACCATATATAAATCAAAAATATGTTCTATTATAAAAGTCTTATACACAATTCTAAATTACAGATCAGTTTTATTAATTACAACAGCTAACAAATAATTAAAAAAATGTATCTTTTTCACGCCCATATCCCCGAAGACGCCTACGTCTTCTAACCCACGACTAGCCGAAGACACTAGGTTCCACAATGTGATAGGTGACAAGCCTATCGCAAACCGGGCATATACCCATTCCCGGGCAACATTATCCTTATTAGGAAATTGAAAATTCACAATTTTAGAAAAAAAGAACATCTGTTTGTCTTATTTTCTTGCCCTCGAGATGTAACAGATCAAGACCAATAAACCGTATGTCTAGAACTCGTAAAATTTATTGGCCTCCTATTAAAAAAACTCGCGCCCATCCAATTTGCTTGCAGATAACTTTCGTTAAACTGTAGGGCAACGACCTGACGATATGGAAGCTTCTGGAATCAAATAACTCCATTTATAAAATGGACTGGTCAGCAAACAATAGTATAAACATATGTCACTAGTATGTCACGCTGATCTATTTTTGATTACTAAAATTAACTCAGTACCTGTTGTTATTAATAGACAAACTAATTATCTATATATGCATACATAGATATCTTGACGCCAAGTCCCTTGTGAGATAGCCAGACAGTATAGTTGTTATTATTGTATTTTAAATATACTTACGACTATTATAAACTAGGCATCGCTTAAAAATGATTATCTACATACGTATCCCACGCCAAACCACTAAGATATTTGCATAAAGAGTGGAATAGGACAAGTTGTGTACCTTCGGACACATGCTCTTAACTGAACTAGGTATTTTGTTATCATGAATTAAGTAAGTATCTTCACATCCTTATCCCCGAAGGAGTAGGCAGAGGCACAACCAGGGCACCACGACTAGCCGAAGACACTAAGTCCCACAATGTGCTAGGTGGATTAAAATGTATATATAAACTCATTTTGATAAATCAATGTTTTTAAACTACAAAATCACCTTAAGGGCGAAATCTATTTTATACTTCATGAATTACGACCTTACAATTCACGACAACCAAATGGTTTCTGTAGAATACATTTGTCCGGAAGTAGATACACTTTTTGCCTATCTTTCTATGATAGACTTCATTAGAATGGGCTTAGCCATTTCAAAGTGAAAACGGAACACAAAAACACATGCAAACATGCACGTCTGCTTGTATGCCTTCCAATATCATAAATAGAAATACTTACGAGTACTATAAACTAGGCATTAACTTTAGATTTCAGGCTCTTAAGTTAACATCTACTTAAGTATCACATGCGAAACTATCAAGATATTTGCATGAAGAGTGGAATAGGACAAGAACAAGACCTTCGGTCACATGCGCTCTACGGAACTATTTCATTACCGTGAATTAAAGTGTAAAGTAAGGGCGAGATCTTTTTAATACTGTATATCCATTTAATTCTCATGAATTATAAGGTGACTAGCTGCCCCAGCGAACTTCGTCCCGCCAACATCCGGATAAAAACTAACATATCTTTTAAGATTTCGGGATCCCGGCCGTTTTCTAGCCCCGAAAATCCCGGGACTGTACTTGGCTAATCTCGGGATTTTTGGGATTGCCACAAACATGTCTAGTTTGCATTCTGTAGTCCATTGTGCCTTGACAAAAACCTTGCCTAGAATATATTAAAGGCATTTGTGAGACGATACATACTACACAGGTACAGCCCTAATAATATGTTTGTCGTAGAACTTAGAAGGGACATCCCCGCTCGGAATACTTCAATACAATACCCTTAAGGTAATTCCCCAACGGGCCAACAGGGGAATCACCCAAGTACCTCGTATCATAATATTGTAGCAGATTATTTCCCGTCGGGGATTCCCTGTACGAAAGTATAAATACGCCAATCGGGTTTTATTTTTTTCATTTTTTATTCTGCCTGTGACGAGTGACGACGTTACGTAAGCGTAGGTTACGTACGTCATTTAAATTCAATAGTCTGAAATTAAGTATTTAAAATGGCGGGAGACTTCGTTAAACATAAAAAAGACAGTGATACGACGTGAGTGTGGAGTTATTTTTTAGTTGCGAGGGACGGGAATAGTGCTAAATGTAAGCGATTCCCAGCCATTCTCAAGACTTTGGGTGGATCTACTAAGGGATTGCATACACATCTGTCATCAAAACATAACGTCAAGGTTACATCAGCTTCAACAAGTTAAGATTTCGAAAATCTGAACACAGCATCGCCGCCAGCCAAGCGAAAATTAGATGATTACTTTACTAAAAGTGCCGACGATAACCTGGATGATGTTTTGGCAAGAATGATTGCATTAGATGGATTTCCATTCAGTGTATTCATAACTTCAGAAGACTTAAGAAAACTGCTCTTAGCAAAATACACGGATTTACCAAAGTCACCTGTCATCATCCGAAAACGTGTTATGATAATTCATAATTCAATTCATAATTTTTTCACTGTAATCAGTGAAAAAATAAAAAAGCAAGTAACTGCAGAATTGAAACATTTGAAAAGTGCAGGTGAAAGATTTAGTCTTTCTTTCGACGAGTGGACTTCAACGTCCAATAAACGATACACGGCTGTCAACGTGCATTCATACAAAAAATTTTGGAGCTTAGGACTTGTTCCTATTTATGGAAGTATGACAGCTGAAAATTGTCTTCGTATATTGAAAGAGCGTCTAAGTAAATTTGATATTTCGCTGGAAACTGAGATCGTAGCTATTGTAACCGATGGACCGAATGTTATGATAAAGGTGGGACGGCTTGTTTGCACTGAACAACAACTGCGTCTCGCACATGGTGTCAACTTGGCCGTCTGTGATGTGCTTTATCAAAAACATAATTATTTGCAAGATAGCCCTACTGCAGATAATACAACAAATGAACCAGCTGTGGCTGTTGATTATATAGACGACAGCAATGATGATGACCATTTAGAAGACTAATGCCCGATTTCACCAAGAGCCCCTATAATTTAGGGGACCTTTTAACGTTACTTATGGGACTATTTCCATATAAAACAGTCCCCTAAAATACGTTAAAAGGGCCCCTAAATATAGGGGCTCTTGGTGAAATCGGGCATTAGACTGTCAAGAATCCGGTTTAATCGTAATGTCACAAAATGAACACATACCAGCAGAGTTAACACAAGATGAAAATATTAAAGAACTGATAAAGAAAATCCGCAAAGTTGTAGTGTATTTCAAAAGATCAGCATTGAAAAATGAAACAGTACTTCAAAAATATGTGAAAATTGAACATGGAAAAGAGCTGTCACTTCTTTTGGACTGTAAAACCAGGTGGAATAGTCTTTTAACAATGCTGGAGCGATTTTATCTTTTAAAAACCTGCATTCAAAAAGCTCTTATAGATCTCAATCATCCAATTCGATTAGAAGATGACGATCTTGAATTGGTAAATAAAATTGTTGATGTGCTGACCCCAATTAAATTGACAGTAGAAGCAATATGTCGGCGAGATGCTAATTTATGCACAGCTGATTCCGCTTTGAAATTTCTTATAAAACAAATGTCTAGCACAAACTCAGCACTTGCAAAAAAAATGAAAACATCTTTAGTGGAACGTATAAAGCAACGACGAAATGATGATTTAACTGGTGTGTTGAATTATTTACAAAATCCACGAAAAGATGATGAAAATATGTTACTATCGGATTTGGAATGGCAAGATTTATTTCCAGTTCCTACACAGGCTTTAGTGAGGAAGCAAATAAAGAGTATTATTAGAAGACTTCATAGTCGAGATGACACGGAAAAAGAAGAAATGTCAGGATCACAAATAAATGAGCTAAGGCAAGAAATCCCCCAACCCCAATTGACATTAAAGGAAAAGTTACAGCTGGAAATTGATAAGAGTATGAGTTCCCCAGATCCTCAAGTACAAAATGAATCGGGATTGGGAAACAGTATTAGACGTGAAATGAACCTGTTCGAAAATGGAGGAGTTCGTGGATACCACTTAGAAATAGCAAACAAATATGTCTATTCCTCCAATCAGCGTAGAACCTGAGCGAGCGTTTTCAGCTGCTGCTTATGTTGGCAATAAACTACGAAGCAGGCTTGGAAGTGAAACATTGGATGCTTTGATATTTCTGCGATTGTATTTTAGAAATTCTAAATAGTTTTGTTGTGTTATCTTTTAAATTACTTGCAAAAGTTTATTTTTTGTAATTTTTCTTTTCTTACTGTATTGTGATTTATATTGTGCAACGAACGATATTAAAAATATTTTTTTAATTGCTCAAGGTTCTTTTATTTGAGCCAAATTAAGAAAGTCTAATCATAATATCATAATCCCGGGATCCCGGGATTATGCGTCATAAATCCCGTAATCCCGGGATTGAAAAACATGCTCGGGATTATATTCTCTATTTAAGATGGACCAAACTACAGATATATGAGAAATTTTATCGAAATCGGTTCAGTAGTTTTGGAGTTTATTGGCAACATACATCGTGACACAAGATTTATATATATATATATATATATATAAGAAGACAATTCATGAGAATTAAATGGTTTCTGTTCCTAGAGTGCATTTGACAAACGTACACTTCCTGTCTATTTTTCTATGATAGACTTCACTAGAATGAGCGAGTCATTTCTACATGAAAACGGAACACATACATACAAACACGCACACTTTCGAATATAATAAACTATGTAATTTAATAAACAAATTTCCGATTGACGACATAAATCCAAAATCGGCGAAATTTACCGCCAGTTGCTTAACTCGTAGGCAATTAGAAAATATTCAATAAAACCCAAAACCAGCAACAGGGAAAAACAGTCTATTAGTGAACTAAATTATACATACTAGTCATAAGTGGAGAAACAGAAAAATATTCAATCATTCCACCACTCCCACTACTGACCTGATTATCCATTAATAAGCGGACATTGGTCTATTACGTAACGAAACTTACGTTTACATTTCCGTATTCATATGTGACGAAAATATAAGTTAAATGGATGTTATCAGATAACATTGCTATATTGTTATATTTATTGCAGATAGGTACAAAACTATCATTGCATGCAATGGCCTCTCCATTTGCATTCGTTTGAAAGCATTGTCCTTTAAGCATGTGTAAAACTTTATCTAATAATTAAAAAGTTGGCAAACTTTTTAATGAATTAATAACTAGACTTTGTTGTCATCAGAACTCATGCTATAAAAATACACAATAATATACATGACACGTAGTTATTACTTCTTCTACCAAAACAACTTACTGGCTACTTTGTTCTCTGCCCAAACTTAGTTTTTAGGCTATAATAACTCTATATTTATATATTTATGAATAAGTATGTGTAGAAACAACTCTATATAGATATCTTTAAAATACATTCGGATTTCCGAAGCTTGACGATTATAGCCAAAGCGCATAATTTAAATAGTACTACTGTATGTTAGGGTTAGCTTCAATTTGCGTAATTTATCCAAGAGTATTTATTTATTATTTTTATTGAAGTTCATAAATCACTTGTTGACTATAAAAAGGACTACCACATGGTAGAAAAGCTGTTTCTTAGGGGTAAAACCTACAATTAAACTTAATAATGCCCTACATAATTGGACTTCCACTTGGTTCTATCCATTTTTCATAAGAACTAATTATCAACATCATGCATGAACAGCGTACTATGACGCACATGTCATATCTGCATTGATAAAGAAATATTAAAATGGGTCTAATCCACTACAATATAAAAACGAATTTTATAAAAGCACGCAAGTATACAGCATATGTGTGTAAAAGGATATTAAACAAATAAAATAGCCGTGACTAGACAAAAAATTCAAATATTGTTTGTTTTGTAGACAACATGTCTCACAGGTTTAGCAAGTACAGCTCCAAGTATGTAAAAAAAACATCACTTCAAAATAGTCAGATCTAGGCAATTTCTGACACTTTTTCCTCAAACTAGTTGCTCTGTCCAGTTTGCACGGGAAAAATTGTTGTATGTCCTAGGTTTTTCACAGTCAAACAGGACAAAAGTATCCTATGTCCGTCTCTTAGTTCTAAGATCCATCCCCATCAATCTTCTGCTGAAATGGTTCAGTCGTTCTCGAGTTATAAATAGTGTAACTAACACAACTATCTTTTATATATATACGTACTAGCTCTACCGGGGAATTTTGTTCCACCCATTCAGTTTGACAAGTGACTATTTTAACTTTTCTTAATCAATAAATTGCCTGTAGATATCATTAATGTAACTGGTGCATCGCTATGTTATGGGCCAGATCTTAGGCAATGTGTTCAAGTCTAGCTTCCCTTTGAAATTGTTGAGCACAGACAGAAATATTACAACAAAGTGTTAGTATGAAAATGAGAAAAGACATGCTCTGGTCGTTTGGTAAAGTAGAATGACAATAAATTGTAATTGACAAAACAGATATTAAATGTGAATGGATGAATGGTTTGAAATTTCATATAATCAAATTTTTCAGGTTTTTTCAGACTGCGGTGACAACTGACACCAGCACATTTGTATAAAAAAGGTATTTATATGAAGAAAGGTAGGCATGTTTGCAACAATTGTGAAATTTGACACTTCATTTATTTCACATAGTAAACTGTGTCTGTACATTAAGGCCAAGATAAACTTTGAAAATTGTCATTGTGTTGTTTGTAATATCAGATATTACTAAACATAACTAAACATAATAAAATAACATAATTGTTTGTGCATTATAAGAAAACAAAAGTTTTGGACAAGACATTCTTATACCAAACTTGCTATTTATTATTTGTACTCTAATCCTGGAACTAAGCAAACCTAAACGCATTTACTCTTTTTCTGTTACCTACCATGCTAATAAATAAGATTAAAGGATATTTCAGCTCTGCATTTCCATTCTATTTCACGTTGTTGGTCAAGTGACTAGCATACATGCCTAAATACATCAACCAACTGCGAGGCTTGAGTTCGATTTCCAACGGAGGCAGGCATTTGCATGATGTTTACATTTTCGGATCTGGGTTTATTAAATTTATTCTGGTGAAAGAAAGAAAGAAAAAATTATATATTCGCGGAATATGTGTGTAAATGAGATGTTCCAAAAATATTATTTAATTACATACACTTGAACTTTTAAGCCAATATTTATATTTATAACTAGTTTAATAATTTGAAAAATGAAAAAAATAAACAAAAGTGAAATTTATTTAAGTATTTGCTGAAAATGCGTGTTAAAAGCTGTTTCATAAGATATTTGTTAATACCAACATATTCTACCACATTGTGGTGTGCAAATATCTTAAAAATTATACAAATTTATTATTGTGATTTATATTATGTTTTAACATTTGAACAAAATTTTGAATTATAATTAGGTTTAACCCTAACTACCATAAGCTACCACCGTTTCCAAGCCTAGCCAGTCAGGAGAAGAAAAGGAGAAACAAACTCCTCTGCAACCAAGAATATATTAGGTACTTGCTGTGATTTGTCCAGGGATATTTATTGTGAAATACTGCTTTTCTCAAGTCACAAACAAGAAACTTAACATCTAAGTTGTTCTATGTAGTAACATTTTTAACAAACTCCAAAGAGATAGACAAGTCATCAATTCTACTGTATGTTTATTTAATTAAATGCAAATACTCAGCCAATTATGAATTGTTTTCATTAACTTTTTTGGGAACAGGGAAAGACAGGTCAGAATTCCGAGGTTGTTATGTACAAATTTGAACACAATCCAATCAGTGATTTTTGAGTTACTTTTAAAAATTGGCATTGCTTAACATAACTCAAAACCACTCGTCGGATTTTAATAAAATGTAAACAATTCAGAAAAAAAACCAAATCATACTGTGAAAATAAAATTTTAACTTGGATTTGTAGTTTTAATATTTTAATAAAATGTACTGCATACATAATGCAGTACAGAATGTGACTTAATAAGATTATGTCTGAATTAGCATCTCACTATTACAAACAGCATAATATTGCATGCCAAGTAATCATGACATAACAGTTGTAGCACCAAAAACTTGCTACAGCTTTTAACGCAACTATTAAAATCAATTAAAAATAAAAGCAAAATATGCTAAAGGACATTTATTTCTAAAGAAAAATTGTCAATTATGGAAAGACTAAGAGTTTTGGGACCATCTGACACAAGATATGTCACAATATGTCACAATACACATGACACAATATGTCAGTTAAGACAATTCAATTAGTCTACCTAAGACAGCCTGATTGGCTTTCACTTACTCTCTTACTATTAAACTGATTTATATTTAGTCAAGTCTAGTGAAGCTGTGCTTAATATTGCATCTAGTGTAATAGGGGTTTCATCACACTTAAATTATTGCTCAAATTTTCATTATAGAAACTTGCTTCAAATGACTAGGTGCCCAATTAAATTAAATTTTAAAATGTTAGTGTAACACAAATTTATAAACTACTATAATACAAACTTATTAATTATTGTTCAGGGATTAGAATCAATAATTATTGCTGTCTGAAATTAAGGATTTTTAAACCATATTTATTTACAAAACATTGTAACAAACAACAACAAACATCTATGTTTATCACTAATATACTTTCCTCATACAGAGTAATTATGGGTATGTAACACTAGCATGTATGGTCACATGGAAATAATGGTAGATAAAAGATTGACAAAGCAGATAATACAGCCAAGGTTGACATTCCACAATCAGATATTGTGGATATTATCTAACAGTGGTGTAAAGAGTCTCCGAAACTGGCAATTTTGTATTAAAAGGATAATTCGTGTGAAGGAAGCCTGACAAGTTTGTCAGGATTGCAAGGTTTGACACTCAATACTCTCTGCCTACCCCATAAGGGCATGAATATATGTATGTATGTACCCTTCAATTGATAAGTGTTTAACAATGTGTTAATTGTACATTACTGTATATAATTAAGACATTGTCTATCTTGATTTTTGAGGTATTAATACCTCCTAAAATATTATTTATAGTGATCAACAATTTCAAAACTAGGTACAACATTGTTTTAATAGGGTACAAGAAAACCATCGCATGGAGAGGATCTTCGTGCATTGCTATTTTATGGCCTCGATTTATTAGACAATTATCATAGACACCAAAACTTTACTGGTGTGTCACTGTAACATGAATGTGTTCTAGGACTATATATGCCAGTACATTAGCCAGAGAGAGTCTCTCCAGCATGGAACACAACAATAGCAAGTATTCATGCTATGGGAGCAGAAACAGGTGAAAACAACATCTGTACAGCACTCTACCAATTAGTTATGTTTAATTTTATTTTTAATACAACCAACCTAATACAACAATAATATGGTCTTGGAGTTTCTAATTTCAAAGTAACATTTACCTAATTTAGTATAGCCATGTCGAACTCAGGATCTTACAAATATAATTAAATTTCAAAAATTAATAAAACAATGTTTGTTTTAGACTATTTTTATGATTAATTAGTTGACCCAACAGATGGCATCCTATACTAACTTTGAATATTGTTTTATTTATATAATTCTTTTCCTTTCCGCGCACATGTAACACAAGGAGTAAGGGAAATAGAGACTCATTTTTACCTATAAGCTGATAAGTACACAATAAAGATATGTGATGCATTCACTTAAGGTTTCCAAAACGTCTACATTTTTAATAAGACAACAGCCCAAAAAATTTAGAAGGTTAACATACGGACTAATGGAGTACACCAACAATAACAGAATTATTACAGCATAATAAATGTTCAGATTCTCCGTCAACAAATGACTCTCATCTCTATAATGCAGCTATTATATAATAAGCATACAGATTATGATCTGAGATAATTTTTATTTTAAACTGTAATTACATTTCCATCATAAAACAGTAAAAGTATAACAGTGTGACAAAAATATTTATCTTGGATTGCAAATAATACTAGTCATGATTCACTGATTATTTTCACGAGCATTGACTAAGAAATAGAAAGAAGGAAAGTTTTAAGCATTTATATCTCGCATAACTTCAGCTTCGAGATATAGGTCACTGTAAGGTTCTGAGAGAGTATAAGAGAATTAAGTCCAAAGGATTAATGCTGTAAATGAATGTTGTTTCTTGAAATTTAACATAATATTAAAAGGCAACATGTAAGGAGAAAGTCTCTTAAAACCAAAACTTCCTGCTAAGGTTACTAAGATTGAAGGTGACATATTTAAGATACGAAATAGTGGAATTATTATCTGAGTTAAACGAAAACACATACCTTCTTTTCTGGTTTGCAGGTTTCGAAGCCATTTCAATTTTTATCGTGACACTATTCAGAAAACTTCGCGATATGAACACAATCTTAGAACACTGCCAAGGAGAGTATCACATCGCTTTTCACTAATTCCAGTTGGGTTTTTATTTTATCATTCACACTTTAGTCTTTTTCAAAGCTTTCTATGTCATTTTATAGCACTACACAAACAAATTATTTGTTGTCGTAAAACTAACACAGTGTTTTACAATCAGAAACCAAAGTCAAAATTTCAGATCGTGTACATAAAAATACTAAATAGCACGAAGTTGCCACACTACGCAAATTTTATATAATCTATATTTTAAGATGTCAAATAAACTTATCATTTTAATAATTTTATAATATTACTTTCGTATCAAAAACCTCTGAAATAATAATACTGTTCCCTAAATTCAACATAATTTAATTTAAAAACAATAACATTATATAAATATCAAACTCTATTTAACTTAGTACTTATCCTATAAAAGCACAGATGTCGTTCGTTATTCTAACTAGTATTTTCTAAAATTTTCAATAGATGGCGCTGAACATCAAATTAAGCTACAATAGTTGTTACTGTACACTTAGCAGTCCGTCCTAGCTTCGCACGGGTGCAATGGGGTGGGCACATTCTATTTTCCTACAATTAATGTAGCCTATGTTCGTCAGGGCTAAAGTCGGCTTTTATAATAAATAATAATAAATCATCTTTATTTCACATAAACCTACAAGAGGCACTTGTGACTGGTCTATATAATAATAAATCTACCACCGGATCGGAACGCAGCCGCACACTGAGAAGATCCGGCAAGAATCTCAGCGGGCTTGTCTTTTTTTTTCTTACTTTAAAATAGATTTACAATAATTGATGTAATGATACAATATATTTTATAAGAGATTGGCATGAGGAGCAACTAATCCCAAGCAGTCTTATCTGTTAAATATTCATCAATGTTATAATAACCTTTTTGATATATTTACATTTAACAATTGCAAACGAATTATCAAATCAGTCCAGTGGTTTCGGAGTCTATTCAGTACAAACAATCAAATCTTTCCTTTTTAAAATAGGTATTGATATTTAATGTGGATGACAGACAGACCGACAGTGGCACTACCTACCATATAATAAAACAACCCACAAGTTTAAAATTTCTGTCCCATCAGTTCAGGCGTTTAGAGAAGAAGACACGAATAATATGAACGGAATACATAGGTACATACCGGTATGTGCAGAAGAATAATTCTTACTAGGTAAGTACATGTTTTCCTGTAGAAATGAACAATTTACCCGCAGTACAAGTACTTACTTTATGTTTATCAGGAATAAATTTCGACTTTAATGGTGAAATATTTTTTAAATCGGTCCAGTAGTTTTTTTTATAACATTAGTAGATATAGATAAAAACAACCTGAACTTTTGTGCTTTAGCGCCATCAAGATAGTCTAAGATCCAAATATTTTTCTTTATCGTACTAGAAATGCGATTCCCATCAGCCAGCCCTCTTAAAAGGGGGCCGCATATCGTCAGACGTGGTGCACGGATACACGGGCTAAATTCTGATACCTACCCCACCAGGCAGGCGAAGCGGCCCACCGCATTTGCCCACTTCTTGTGTTCCCTTTGGCCGGAAAGGGTACTGAGGAGTAGCCTTTCAGGTCAAATTGGTTTCTCCGGGGCTCTGCCTGACCCTAGTTGCTCAGTCCCTCAACTACGACAAGGCTTAGACCTTAGGAGGACTAAGGTCGACCCAAACTGAACTATAGGATGAAACCTATTTTATAATGTATACTAGCCGACCTGTATGTGGTCTGTATGGGAAATTTTTTCTTGCAATTTTTTGTTTTTTTTTAAGAACCTTCTCTTAAAAATAACTAAAACAACAACAAGATAGTTATCAAAATTGGTATAACAACTCAGTCGTGATGCGATGACAACGCGAAATAGAGGATTCATTTTTATTTAAACACATCAACACCGTCTAGGGAGTTTTTGAAATTACACAATTGTCTCAAAATTTATTATGCTTCTTCTTTTATAAATATGGCTTTCGGTCGTTTTTCACGATTTATTAGTGGCACGGCTAAATTTTAGCCAAAGTTAGTGTGCGCGACAATAGCGCCACCTTCTTTTTCTTTTTTTAACTTTTTGCCTTCACGTTAGTATTTTGCCATTCGTCAAGTAGAAATTTGCATCAAATTTTATGTCAATTATAATTAGTCATCAGTCACAAGTCGCCAGTAAGTCATGTCAGGCTCTTGGGTAAAGCGGCGGCTTCATTACACAAGCTCATGTGTGGAGATTTGGCGGCAACGAGCAAATACACGATACGCTAATTTCTTCATGATTATTTCATTTGTGCACTTTTACTGAACAAAATTATACAAAATACCACCAAAATTGACTAATTTTATTCAATATCAAGACCAAATTCAATAATTATGAAAAAACTTCGACCATCTTTTCTCTCGCGCCAAAACTCTAGCCTCTAGCGCCACCATGTAAACGCAACATAAGGGGAGTGTCTATGTCAAATAGTAGATGGTAACTGCATCATATTTTTAGAATGAAATAGGTATGATAGAAAGAATATAAATAATGTTTTTATAGACAAACAATTAAAAAATGAAAGTGAAATTTCTGAATTAAATAAATTCTGAAAATGTTAATCCACTTTTAATTTTCATTAAAAATATAAGAAGCCAGTCATTCCTTGAAACTGTAAATTCTATGGTCTAGTGGTCCGGCGCCGGAACTGACTTCTTGAAGTTCCCGGGTTCGATCTCCGGGTCGGGCAACAAAAAAAATAGAAAAAATGAAATTTCAATTTTTAATAAAAATAACGTTGCCTGGGATTGGATATCTGCCCGGTTGGCGATAGGCTTGCCACTTTATCACACTGTGGGAATTAGTGCCTTCGGCTAGTCGTGGGTGCCCTGGTTGTGCCTCTGCCTACCGCTTCAGGGATATGGGCGTGAAGATGCATGTTGTATAATTCGTCGTAGTTAATTTTGTTAGTTCAAATTCGAAACTATTGAATAATGAATTTTGATATTGAATTTTGATATAAGTATCAGCTAATTCTCGGTTTGTTGTTTCAGTATTCTTTCTTTCTATTGTTTCAACTTTCAAGGTCTTTCACTAAGCAAAACAACTTAAAAGTGGTCTTAAAGCGGTTTTTCTCAATTCTCAGTGCAACAGCTTTCATACATTTTTCTGGGATTAGTTGTTACAATTTTCAAATTGTTGGAATAGATAGGTATATACTTTAATTTCAGCGTCACAGTGATCAACGTAAATAAAGTTATTGCAAATAATGATCTTTCTTCTTCAGACTTGACATTCTTGATTAACCAGATGAGGTTTGAGTTGGATTTCTTATTTCCATTATTATGTCTTAGGTTGTTGTATATCTGCTGTAGTTTTTGTGGTTTTTCGTTTAATCAGGCGTGTATAGCTTGCTACTCGTAGTATTTGTGACTGATTAAACTTCCGCTTTCAATATACCTACTGTAAGGTAGTAGTATCATGGGGACAGAACTTGGACTTGTTTGCGCAGCTAGTGTTTGGCCTCCCGTTATCAAATGTTACATACGTATGTCGTAAGTAAATCATTGTCTCGTGGACGGGTTTTTAGGACTATTGTGCAATAACCGGCTACTCTACCCTCCGGGCCGGAATAGGTATGGCGGCAGGAATAAGTAAGACAGTGGTTCCATACCCGTGCAAGTGAAAACAAATAAAAACTTAATACATTAATGTGTGTACCTATCTACATTTTGTACGAATATATTACAAAAACAGTAACACTGAAAAAATGACCTATTTTCTTGGTACAGTTGTCCCGCAGGCAGGTAGCTACAAGTTACAAAGCATGGCCCGCAGCAGCGAGGTCCTGTGACGAATATACTGCGGTGCATAAAAAAAGCATGGCTCTGCCTCTTTTTTCAAAAGAGCTGTTGCTAAGGTACAATCCCAGTACATCAACAAAAGTGGCGAGAAAAGCGTTATGGGCTCTCGTCATGTCCAAGAAAGATGCTGTGACGGCATCTTTAAGGTAATGCCCCGAATATGTCGGGTGTTTACTCAGACATGCAAGCGGTTTTGTTAAATCTCAACGAATTTTATATACCGTAACATATTACTTTTTAATTTTTGTTATTTTTTCTCCATATTAGGTTAGCAGTAAGGTAGGTTTAGTGATAAGCTCGCCTTTTATACATTATTTATATTTGTATTCTCTTGTTGCCGATCTCTATTACGTGAACAAAAGAATGTAAAAAAAAGAAATAAATAAAATAAAATATATGTAATGGTTGTATAGCCGTCATTTAGTGGTGGTAAAAGACAGATTTGCAAGAGGCCTTAAATTCTTTATAAGTCGCAATATTCCTCTGTTATTATTACCTGCTATTACTAAATAATATTTTTAGAGTCCAGCTAAGCAGATACAACCACTATTTTGCACCAGAATTTCCTTAATTACCCGGTATGTTACAAGACTTGAAAACATTTTCAGCCAACACGCAAAGATATTTAAATTGCACTCTGTGTGTTTCCAGAAAGCGATTAGTGTTACATGTAGTGTCTTCGTAAATTGTAGAATTAGCCAAAGGCGCCGCAACGACGGCGAACTCGTTTATCTCTCACTTTAACAAGACTAAAATTACAACTTGCTATTCTCGTTACCAGTTGTAAATTCCAATGTTCATACTTTCATTAAATAGGTATTGAAATTAGCGTGTAAAATATGCAAGTGCATATATTAGTTCGACAGGAACCAGATAGGTGTAGTTAAAAACTACTCACTACAATATTAATAACATCTGTGGTCTAGCGGTTCTGTTGTCGGACTTGACTGTATAACTCGGGTTCGATTCCCGGGTCGGGCAACAAAAAGAAAATTGGGTTTTTTCCAATTTTCTAATAAAAAAACGTAGCTCGGGATTGGATATGTACACGGTTGGCGATAGGTCATAGGCTTGCCACCTATTACATTATGGGACTTATTGTCTTCGGCTAGTCGTGGGTTCCCTGGTTGTGATTCTGTCTATCCCTTCGGGGATATGGGCGTCAAGATACTTTTTAAAAGTAAATTTAGTGCTAACTTTTAGTATATAATTATGTAAAAAGTATGTTTAGTAAGTTACTTATCTTCTTTTATCGATTCAGATAGTTTTAGCTTTCACCAGAAGGAAGTAGAATAGGTAGGGACATCGTGAGCGCGCTATAATTCGTATGTTTGTTTGTTGTTTTACTTCATGAACTTATTTCAATAGCTCAAGAGTCGTTAAACATAACATTAAACATAATATGTGTGATTTGAACAATTATAGACCCATAACTTTAGTTCCAGTAATTTCTAAGGTTTTTGAAAAAATAATGTATGATAAACTATACAGTTATTTACTTAATTTTAACTTATTAAAAAATAATCAGTATGGATTTAGAAAAGGTAGGTCTACAGTTTATGCATGTTTTGACTTAGTTAAAAAAATAACTGAATGCCTAAATAGTAAAAAGTTTCCACTTGCTGTATTCTTAGATATGAGTAAAGCTTTTGATTTTGTATCACATAAAATTTTGTTAGCAAAACTTGAGAGATATGGTATTAGAGGTAAATCATTAGAATGGTTTAAAAGTTATTTAGAGAATAGAAAACAATGTGTTCAGATCAGTAAAATAAGTGGAAACCACAGGAAAGTCTATAATTCCAATTACCTTTTTAATGACTGTGGAGTACCACAGGGTAGTGTTTTAGGGCCATTACTTTTTTTAATTTACATAAATGATTTACCTGATGCTATCAATCATGAATCCATTTTATTTGCTGATGATACTACCCTCCTTATCGAGTGCAAAAATAAAGAGGATTTATTAGAAGAAACAAGTAAAACTTTAACTAAGGTAACAGAATGGTTGAAAGAAAATAATCTTAAAATAAATCTTACGAAGACAAAATTAGTTGAATTTCAAGCACACTATAGAGAGACTAAAAAATTAAGTGTTTTTTTAAATAATACTACTATAGAGAATGTAGATTTTACCAACTTCCTAGGAATAAAAATTGATAAATTTTGTAATTGGAAGTCGCATATTGATTCACTTTGTAACAAAATTGATAGGTTTATATATGTGTTAAGACGAATAAGAGAAGTGTCAGGCTTAAAAGCATCTCTTTTAGCTTATCATGGGTATGTTTCTTCCGTTTTGCAATATGGTATTCCTATTTGGGGAAATTCTGTAGAACTAATTAGAATCTTCAGAGTTCAAAAGAAGTGCATAAGAGCAATATGTAGTGTTAATCAGTTGCATTCATGCAAGCCACTTTTTAAGTCTCTTAAAATATTACCTTTACCTTGTTTATATATTTTGGCTGTATGTGTATTTGTAAAAAAACATCATCATTTGTTTCAAACAAATGCTGAGGTCTTAGGTTTATCACATTTTAGAAATAGTGAGAAACTCCATGTGCCTAACCAAAAACTCAATATTTGCAAAACTAATATATATTGCATGTCCATTCGTATATACAACCAGATTCCTGATAATCTTAAATCATTGCCATTAAAAAGATTTCAAAAGAAGTTATTTGACTTGTTGTTAGATAAGACATATTATAGTGTTAAAGATTTTCTTGCAGACAAGCTTAAATAATATAAATTTTGTAATAATAATAATAATAACTTATTATAATTTCAGAAACCGAGCTATGTTTGGAAACGATGGTACTACAAGGACAATAGATTATACTACTGGCTGCCAAGGGAGTTTGTTTCGCCGTTTCTTCTCCCGACTGGCTAGGTTTGGAAACGGTGGTAGTTTACGGTAGACAGGGCTAAATTTATTATCATTTTAAAATTATTTGTAAGTTATAGCTCAAATTATAATAAGAATAAAACTATTTGTTCGTATGAATATTAAAACATTGTGTATATAATTAGTTATATTATACTTATAAAAATATTAAATTATTTGCACACCACAATGTGGTAGAATATGTTGGAAAGCTTAAATAATTTTGTAACAACCTTAACACACATATTCCGCAAATAAATAAATTTTCTTTCTTTCTTTCAAAAAAATAGCAACGACTAATAAACTTGTTTAGAAATAAGGTGTTTCAAAATACAACATAGGTAATTTATGTATGATAGATAAGACCATTATGTGACGTCCCTACAATAGTGTTGTTACACTCCAAAGCACAGTTTGGGAACTTCTGAGTTGGGTAATAGACTGAGAGAAGGAAATAATAAATTTTCGGATAGGCATCAACTAGGGATCCCTTATTACTGTAGTATCTTATCGAATGCGTCATTAAAATGCTGTTTTAGTGGTAATATTTGAAATATAAGGCAGCTCACACAATATTACTCCCAAATGTTCAAAGATAAGTACAAAAAATACAACAGAAAGACGTGTCGAAACGATCTTAATATCGTATTGCCAGAATGTCGTTCAGCGCTCGTTTTACTTAATTCTAGCCATTTTTTTTTCGTGTTGCTACTAAGCTATTTAAGAGAATAGCCTATTGCAACACCATGATGCGACAGTGGCAGAATTTTGCGATATGTTGGCAAGATTGGTTTACGTTGATATCGCTGGCAACCAAGGGTGTCGC
>NJDD01002499.1:58254-87840 GCA_002245505.1 Calephelis nemesis
GGGTTAATTTAGTCGCGAATTACTCTTTCAAATATTAAAAACCCGAGTATGAACTCAGGTTTAAAAAATTAATCCAGCAACATGCAAGTGTCCCTTGTTGTTAGGAGCTAACTTAGAGTTAAATATTTAACCCAGGAGCATGCAAGTGGCTCTTACTTTATACGTAGAGAGTTGTAGAATAAGCATTTATTTTGCTAATGCGTAGGACGTGACAATTTATTTTGTTTCCCGAGCTCTTACTTTATTCGTGGTCTGGTCGCGGTGGTGGGCGGTGGGAACGTTTGGTAAGTGTGTCACGCTCTGTGTCATTTGGAAGACTTCTCGCCACAATCCTAAAGTTACCCTGCTTATCAAAATAAAGGAATGTAGACGGAGTAGCGCCTGATTCAATAAAAAAACTATGTAATGAGGTTTGATCTTTGTGTGTTCTACCGTCTATCACCTGTTCTACGGGAAGTGCTCGAGTGGTACCTTTTTAACGGTATATCGATGCTTTGCACCCACATCATTTTGATACTTGAGCGACTTCGATTTTTTGCTTAGCATGGACGTGACTATTTTCAATCGGGTAGACATCTAGCTTGGTTAAAAAAATCTTTCACATCTGTGCACTTTGGTCTTTTAAAAGAATGTCTTCACGCAAATATCCCGGAAGACCTCTTCGCACAAACTTTCGGCAGAGGCACAATCAAGGTACCTACGACTAGCCGAATACACTTAGTTCCAGAATGTGATAGCAAGACTATCGCCAATCGCGTTCTTCAATCCCGGGTAGCGTTATATTTAATGGAAAACTGAAAATACACATTTAAGTAGATACTATTTTTATCTTTACCCGACCCGGGATTCAAACCCGGAACCGCAAGAAGTCAAGTCCGACGCCAGACTGATAACCCACAGAGGTGTTTGGAGGTATGGTCTATGTCATAATGTATAAATTATAAAGATACATTATTGATAAGAGCCATACATTTCACATTCAGGTAATTACTTTTGATAATCTCCACCCATCAATCTCCGATAGTATCATAGGGTAATGAGGAGACAAACGAGGTGAGATGATGTTTATATCACCGTACGAAATTCCATTAATAATATATCTAAGGACATGTCCGTTAATCATAGGTTACTGCTATTGAGTTTAGTTGTTACTGACACCATAGATTAAAATAAGTTCATCATCAGATTGCATCATAATAAGGCAGTATCGTAAGTTTTTTTTGACTGTAGGTATGTCAGTCTCGTGGGCATGTGTTTCCCCGTGTTGGTCCGGTCTCCTTTGCAGAATAGACCATCTGCCTTCCTGCCAAGTAGCTCGTAAAAGGCGAGCAAAGGCTTACCGCAACTAACATCGTGACACCTGACTAGGTGGTAGAGTTTCGCAGCGACTCACCCGGATTGGCACAACCGCCTTACCTATTCCTGCCGCAATGAAGTCATGACGTGCTCCGGTTTGGAGGGTAAGGTAGCCGGTAAACTTACTTTTGCTCAAGGCCTAACATCCCGGCCTCAGTTTCCCAACGCACCATTACCACCTTTGGTGTCTCTAGGCGGCGGGAATTTCTTGCCATCAGGAAATCCGTCTGCTTCCAATATCATAAAAAAAAGTCATTATGAAGGTGATCCTCTGACATATTATTGCAAAGGCATTCCTTAAAGGGCATTGATGTTTTTGTAATCTTCCGGCACTTCATCCCCCTTCTGAGATATTGTAAGGTTTGATAATAAATAAGCAAAATAAAGTACAAGAGATTTTTAAAACAATTTAGTGTACATCTTCTTAATAACCGATACTAGATTTCGTAGATAAGTTTTTTTTTCAAACAAAGTTCAGAAAAGCATTGCCTCGCGTTGACTCAGGCTCATGTGACAACCCCCTAAGGATCATGATGGGGTCAAGGCAGGTACGGGGGTTCCTGTTGCCACTGGGACCCCGAAGTGTAGTACGCTGTGTGTAAGAATTTCGACATGACCCGTCACTCTCCTGAAAGTAGAAAGTATCTATGAGGAAAATTCATAAGTAAAAAAGGCTCATGTGAAAAATAAACTCACTGCCAACCTGGCAAACGTCTAACTAAGGCTATGTAGGAAAAATTTCATGGTGACCAACCTTTTGATTGTTTTAAAAAATAAACTCTAAGAATTCATTATACTACTAACGCCATTCCTTTTACTGCAATGTTCGCTATTGTCTTGTTCTGGATTAAACGGCTTTATTTTAAAAGAATCTTTGAAGTGCAAAGGCTACTTGTTTGAATAAAAAGTCCTCTGCGATAGCCTTAAAAACACCCACTCCTTTAAAATAAAGGTTGAAAAATGTAACTTGAGAGTCATTTATCACTCTCCAAAAAACTAGCCTCTTGGGGTCTGAACTTGAAGTGGTAAATTGTTGATATAAATTGTAGAGCTTCTTTTATCTTAAGATCTTAATTCAAGAAACCACCTGGGAGGGCTCGGGGTGGGGAAAACACATTGGAGTAATTTAAAGATTTATGTGCAATCTTACTCGACTTTATTTGATACTTTGTGCCCGACGTTATTTATATTTTAATGGAATTAGCTGCTCTTACTTGAGCCGTGTCGTGGCTTTCATTCTAGCTTTATGCTTGTTGAGATGTGACAACCCCATCCTCGGCTGGTTAGTGGTTATAATCTTGTATTTTACGTTATTGGACTATTCCACAAGTGTGGTTAGCCCTAACTGGGTACTAGAGTGCTGTGCAGCAGCTCGTCAGTGCTAGTACCACTGCCACATCTATTCTTGTTGCCGTGACGGTGCTCCCTATTGTCACGTTTTGTTTTGGAGGATTATTTATTATTTTTATGATTTTGGAAGGCAAACAAGCAGACGGATATCCAGATAGTAAGAAATTTACACCGCCTTGAGACACCAAAGGTGGTAATGGTGCGTTGCCTACCTGAGGCCGGGAAGTTAGGCCTCCAGCAAATATAAGTTTACCGGCTACCTTATTATCCTAACTGGAACAATTCAAAGGCGGCTCCCCCGCATTGTTACCACCGCCTTACCTATTCCTGGCGCCATAACTTTAGTACTTGCCGTTGACGTGTTCCGGTTGGAGGATAAGGAAGTCGGTAAACTCTCTTGCTCCAGGAAGACTCAGGAATCCCAGACTCAGGTTGGCTACACACCATTAGCACCTTCAATGTCTTTAGGCGTCGTGAATTTCTGATCATTAGGAAATCCGTCTGCTTGTTTGCCTTCCAATATCATAGAAAAAACAATTTTGTTGCCTAACAGCAATAAGTAGATATTTTTTTCGCTTCGTCACCGTTCAGTAAAAAAGTACATACCTGAGATAGGTCTTATTTGTTTACTCGAGACTTTGTCAGCATATCTACAGCAATTCTACAGAATTTTACATGAATTTTGACCTCCTAACTGTAGGCCGTTGAGGGTTTATTTTGAAAAAAATCTTGTGTTTAAACAATGTTTTTAATCTATATACGTAGGAAATTTCATAAAAACTGGTACAGCGGTTTAGCCGCAAAAGTGTAACAGAAACAAAGAAATTTGGCATTTATACATGCACTTACTATTTACTGTTTTATACATATTAAACATGCATAAAGTAGTACATTTTAAAGCGAATTAATTTTGACGCATAAATTACAAAACCTTTTTTTTAAACAAGAGGAGGCATACGAGCAAGTGGGTCACCTGATGGAAAGTGATCACTTCCGTCCACGGATATCCGCAACACCAGGAGTATCACACTGCCTACCTTTAAGGAATGAGTACGCTCTTTTTTTGAAGGTTCCTAAGTCATAATCGTTTGGAAATACCGCCCTCGGTAACTGATTCCACAAAGGTATTATGGTACTTAGGGTAAGAAATGTTTTCGGAATCGCACAGTGGTAGATCGCCACGCGTCAAGATGATGGGTACGACACCTTAAGCTCTGACGGAATGTTCGAAGGTGGAAATCAGTGGAAGTGGAATAGGGCATTCCCCATGATAGATGCGGTAGAGAACACTAAGTGACCTAACATCTCTACGCAACGACAAGGAATCAAGCCGATTGGTAATTGGCCGGTCATTGACAATTCGAGTTGCTCTACGTTGAATGCGGTCAAACGGAAGGAGCTGGTATTGTGAAGCTCCTGCCCAGAGTTGAGAACAGTATTCCATGTGAGGCCGAATTTGCGCTTTGTGTAGTTGTATGCGATGAGTCGGCTTTATTTACTGACCACATCAAATTTTTTCGAGGCTATTTCAGCCTTCTCCTCCAGATGAGCACGAAATCGAACATGAACATGAAACTGGTGCTAGCTCAGGAGCACACACACTGAGAACGATCGGAGGGATACCGTCGGGCCCACTCG
The DNA here is from genome assembly GCA_002245505.1 of Calephelis nemesis. Classification (NCBI taxonomy): domain Eukaryota; kingdom Metazoa; phylum Arthropoda; class Insecta; order Lepidoptera; family Riodinidae; genus Calephelis; species Calephelis nemesis. The sequence goes on from NJDD01002499.1 coordinate 62,599, forward strand.
ACTTGTCGACGTTCTACGCACTAATCGCTGCAGAAACTTTATTTCTGGCATAGATACTTCACACCGCGGGATGGTCGGCGGCGTGTTTTCATGGTCATCTAAAGTCGAGTTGGAAGCAAAAAGGGAGCCTCGAAGTCCGGCTTTCTCTTTCGCATCATGAGCCAGCGAGGCATCACTCCGGTGTAAAGATGGTAAATATGGCTTCTGATTTCCTTGGACATCCTTAGCGAGAGACTAGAACGCTCTTGTTCCTGAAGATAAGCGGGCTCTTTTGAAAGACCTAAAGGCAGAGTTATACTCCTTTTTAAACGAGATGGTGTTTTCGTAGCAAGACTTCTCAACCGTGGCCTACACCTGGTAGCATTTCCGTTTATGGTTAAGTGCCGTCATACAGGGAAGACTAAACCAAGGCAAGGATTTGCCACGAATTTCTCGAGGCTCACGTTCGATTCCCGACGGGGGCAGGCATTTGTGTGATGAATATTTAGATGTCTGCATTTCCGGGTCTGGGTGTTCATTTTAGTATCTATTTAAGTATTTCTACGTATTAGAATCGTTGGCTAACACCCATAACACAAGCATATAATTTGCTTACTTTGGGATTACATTCAATTTGTGTAACTGGTCCAGGAATATTTGTTATTATTATTAAATAGGTACCACGGTATATTATTTAATTTAAACTAGTTTCCATAAAACAATTAATCTCACAACGTTCCTTTTTGCAATGAAAGTGAGAAAGGTTCATTGAAGCGATATAGACATTAATTGCTTCTTATATAAAATCCATTCATTTCAATTAATCTTTACTGCCCATCGACCGAGAGAACCCATTTACAGGCTAAATGGAAAGTGTGCTTATTAATGCCCAGGGCTACCATAAACAGGTTATATGTCACTGGTACCTTGAATAGTAAGTTGGTCTCGGTCTCTGTACGAAAAGAAAAGACCATCTGCCTCTCTGTCAGGTCTGTCAAGCAAGCGTAAAATGGGTCATTAAAAATATGTGGTAAAGTGTATATGGCAGTGACTTGATTAGGTAGGTATGTAGTCCACTGTCTTACCTGTTCTTGCTGTCACAATAATGTCATATTCTGTGGTCGAGGGTAGGATCTGCTACCCAGATTAAATTGCATTTGAGGTTTTAGGAAATAGGTTTATATCCCGCTTACTGAAGTTACTCCCGTGGTCAAATAGATAAAAGTTAAAATGTTGATTGGGCAATTTCCAGCGGGAGGAGATGACTGAAAACATTTTTTTTTCATAAGATTGAGAGTCTGCCGCTGCCCTACCTACCCACGGACCAGCATCTGTGTGTGTGTATGTGTCTGTTTGTGTGTGTGTGTATGTGTGTGTGCGTATGTGTGTATGTGTGTGTGATTCATGTAGAATTGCATGTATACGATTAGAGTGACACTCTTTGAGTGAAAGTGTTCTTTAGAGCGAGACCATTTGATAACTTTTTCACAGTGCAAAGACTTATGGTATCGTCTTTTCAACATTTCATATGATAACGTTTTGATGGGATAATAAGATGTTGTAATTATTACGAGTAGACAAGCATTTCATTGCTCGAGATTAATATGTTATTTGTCTTTAATTAAAGTGAGAATACTCTTACCCTTACTCCAATCCTTGATAAAAATGTTTAATTATTTTTAATCGTACAATATACATTTATTTATAAATATACGGTTATAGGAAAGCAATGCATCCAAAACATCTATAAGCTAGGCTTGTCTTTTACCCTTACTAGAACCATTTAGCTATTAGCTATTTTTTATAGACTTTGTGATAATAAAAGTGATCGTAGCTTAGTTTCCATGATCTTAGCTTCAAGCCTATTCTGTGCAATGCTACCTAGCACAATATTCTGATGGCAAATAATCCAATATGTCGTCCATAAAAGTCAAGTGTGGTAATAATTGCCAAGCTGAGACTGAGATGTCAAGTCTCCAGCGTCTATATCAGCCTTAATCTTCAATCCTGAACAAAATATGATGAGCATGGTCAATCTTGTAGAACATAAAAAAACAGTTCGATCAATCTTAAGTTTATTTGAAGCTTACATTCTATCAAAGGTAAGGTTTCGTAATCACATTTTTTCTGGTCATATGGAAATAAATGTTTGATTATGTTTATTTATTGGTTTCTTTCTTTTATTCTTTAAAGAGCTACTTCGAGGAATTTCCTGTTTTTTTAAGCATTTGGCAACCCTTATTGTACACAATGCCATCCATTTCTAATGTGACCACAATATATAGCGCCTATAGGGACATAATATTTCATCTCTACCTGTTGAAATGAGATAAGCGTCAAGTTATAAATAAGAATACAATGTGCATGAAATAAACTGTGTAGGTGTTTTATTTTTCATTGTATTGGCGTCAAACTCCTTTGAAACATTTTTGCCAACTGAGTTTCTGACGAGGATAGGCTAGCGTCAGATAATCTGTCAAAAGCTCTGTTACTGTGACTACAGATTCTAATTTCCCGTTATCGAAATCCGGTTTGAAAGTCCGGCAATTTACCGGCAACTAGGGTTGCCGGTAAATTTACTTATTGTTTCAAATATGTGGCTGTTATTACGCCATAACGCGTTATACCCATTTTCTCTAAATACATTCCTCTAAAATTTACATAAAATATATAAAAAATATATAAAAGACGAAGCGAACCATTGCTGTAAGAATGAAACATATTCCAGCTATCTCGAAAATCAGCAAACCAATATGTCGGCCATAGCGCAGCATATTTTAAACATTGCCATCGAAAAGCTGGTAGAGCTTAATTTTTCAGTGTTTTGTTATTTGAATGCCCAAATTTATCCAATGCGAGTTCTTATAAATTATAATACAAAAACATCAAAACTTCTATAGGGAAGATGGCTGTAAATTAAAAGGTTCTAACATGCTCCTATGCTGAAAAATATATAATTAATTTCTTATTTAGTTCCACATATTTCGTGTTTTAGGTAGCCTTTATGACTTACCGTCAAAATACACTTTTATTTACCCTCCAAAATAATAAAAATATTGAAGACCAAAACTTTAAAATAATTGGTCATACTAGCCGTACATTAAAAAATGTATAATAGGGCTAAAGCCACTTATTATTTTTGATCTCATAAGTAATTACATGTCTTCGAGCCCTTCGTCCTCTTCTTCAAGGCATCCTCTTATCAATTTCATTGTTAAAGTAATTGGAAAAATGTATTAACGTCTTAGGGTTCCGTAGGCGAATGACAAAATTCAGATTCCTTCTAGAGTTGACAAGTTAGTCTGTTGATTAATCACAATATATAACAATATATTCTTCCGAAACAATCAGGAGTTTCATTCTCTATTCCCTTATTTTCATCATGATTCTTTTGTAAACTATGTTCTCTTCCATACCAGTTCTCGCTTTTTCTCTCCTCATACAATCATATAAAGTAATTGTTCTTTATATCATACATCATTCACACTTTTATGGGTGGAACGTCCAACTATGTTACCTAAGGATTTATTTATTTAATTTATAGACGAGGAAATAATTTTGCACCATCTTCTATAATTTTTGCTGTTCTTGTTTCTTATTTCACCTATTACATAATTTACAATTTATTAAATCTATGCTTACATTTATGTTAATTTTAAGTCTTAATAATACTTTATTTTGTAATCATCAGAAGTTGCTTCTTATATAGTTATTAACTTGGTAAGTAAATCTAGGTATTCTTTTTTATGGCATTAGAGAGCGTACAAGCACATGGTTCTCCGGATGGTAAGAGGTAACCAGAGGTAACCATGGCTTAGACACTTAATCTCTGTCCTGTGAACGGAGTTTTAGGCCTATGGTACAAGTCAACTAGTCGACCCTAACCTCCCTTTTAAACTATCATTATCGCGGTAGGAATAGACAAGGCGATGGATCCCTACCAAACTTGACTTTGACAGCAATCTGCCACCAGTTTTCTTGCTGGTAATGACCCATTTAACCTGTGCTCGGTAATTACGAGTCGCTTGGCAGGGAGGCAGATACTCTGTTCTACAAAGAGTTAACCAACCAACATAGAGACTGTGTAAGACTCCGCCAATTTTATGATAAAATAAAAAAATAAAGTGATGTTCTACCTATTGGTCTCTATAAAAAAAAGTATCTTCACGCTTATATCCCCGAAGAGGTAGGCAGAGGCACAACCACTACAAGCTGGACACTAAGTAAGTCCCTCAATGTGATAGGTGGCAAGCCTATCGCCCACAGGGCACTTATCAAATCCCGAAAAACATATTTTATTAGAAAATTGGATAATCCAAATTTTCTTTTTGTTGCCCGACCCGGGATTCGAACCCGGGACATCATGCAGTCAAGTCCAACACCTGAATCGCTAGACCACAGAGGCCACGATTCTAATACCTACATAGAATTAATGCTTAAATAGATACCAGAATAAATTTGATAAACACCCAGAACCAGAAATACAGACATCTAAATGTTCATCACACAAATGCCTGCCTCCGTCGGGAATCAAACCCGAGCCTCATGGTTGGTTGGTGTAGTTAGGCGTATACGCTAGCTACCCAACCAACGAGGCGGTCATGTTACATTGAGGTTTCTAAAATGTTAAAAAATTTGGTAGGTAGATAGGTATATTCTTTGAACTTTTACACAAAAATAATAAAAATATGCTAATACGTGAAAACAAATAATAAAAAAACCTATCAAATCTATACCTACAAGGTGTCTATAGTTTCTACATTGATAGGACCATTTTCTCTCAAAGCTAATGTTTCATTGTAGTACAAATTATCTCCCTCTAATTTTCAAAATCAAAAATTTCTTAAAAAAACAAACTAAGTGACAATTGACAGTAAATTTTACCACTTCATTATCAAGTAGTCATTTGATTAAACTACATTTTCAAAAAATCGGTCATCGGCCATTTTATTATTACGACTAGCTGTTGTAAGTTATGCCTAATAATGTTATTTTTTTTATGTGCTGTTAAAAAAATAATTACCACTGCGTATATAAGTTCAACCTAATAGTTAACTGTTAGTTTTGAATAAAAATTATTTGGTACCACCTCGGTAATTTCATATGATACAACATCGATGGTGAGGTCGTCGACATAAACAAATGTATGTATGTATCATTAAGAAGGTATATCTCAAAAACTTCTATTCGGATCATGATAAAATGAATACAGGACCACCTAGAAATCAGGACCTATTTTTGTAAAAAAAGAATTATGATGATCGGTTGGTAATTGGCCGTATAATATCTTAACAAACATACATAAAAACTTGAAAATATTAAGAACCTCCTGATTTTTAGAGAAGGTTAAAACAAGTATTAGCAGTTAGCAGTAAGTACGCCACTTTGTATGAATACTATGAAAATCAATGATTTTTTAAGGGACGTAAAATTATACCAGTATATAGCTTTTTAAATCTTTTTAATCTATATATGAATACGTGATGCCAAAACTTTAGACCCCTTTTTTCGAAAATTGCGCGGACGCAGGAGCATAAAATTTGGCACTCTTATAGTTTATATGGAGGAGAAGTGCAGAAGGCTAATATGTTTAATGATAATGTTTATAAAGTACATTAAATCAATAAATAAAACGTTACCCACATTACCATGTATTTGACAAACACAAACAAATATATTGACGATAACGTTAAAAGATCACAGACGGCTCACTAAAAAGTTATGAAACAAAGTAGTTGGTCTTGAGAAATGAAGATGGCGTTCTTATCAACAAGATATTAAAATTCAATATGGTCGAATTTCGACCAATGGGCGACCACTAGTAGTATAAATAATGTATTCGTATATTTATGTTTACTACTGCGGAGCTCTAAGCCGAAAAGTCCGATACGCGCTTGGCAAAATTTTTCGCAACATTAATCTCTGGGTAATTAATTTATAATTAATACAGATTAATGGAACCTTTATTAATTAGTCCTTACAGTATTCCAATATTCATTTTACTGTGTGATAAGATTTCCTTTCGCCTGAGGCGGCAGGTGTGTAGCGTTGATAATTAAATATTAGGTACCTCAGGCAAAATTGTACTTGTGAAGTAATAACTTCTAATTTCCTTTGCAGGCGCTTTTTTATGAGGTACGGAAATAGTCCGCATTTGCTGATGATGAAATATACGTACCTGTAGATACCAAAAGTGAGAGCGTTGCCAACCATCAGTAATTCCTTTAAGCGCTATACTTACTAACGATATGATATTATTGAGTAATAAACTTTATTTAAGTATTAATTTTTGTAATACTTATTTTACTATTTTACATTATTTTATATACGATAAAATCATTCGGGTGTTATCTGAGGGTGGTGTGATGTTTTCCCGGAACCGGCATGGAAAGGAATGTGGAGGAAGCCAGAAAGGTCTGAAAGGAACGTAAGATTTAGCACTTAGTAACCTCTACCTACCCTACAAGGGACTTGGCGTAAAGATATGTATGTCTGTGTATTATTTTTTATTCAAGTACCATCTCGAAACACTAATTATTGAAGCCAATCTTTTACCGCGCATTAACTAAATAATTAAAATACGTTCAATCTGACACTCTAACTGTAAGTTACAGTTGCACTTTATTTTTTCCTTTGTTATAAAAACAGTTTTATTCCAATTTATGATTTTATGCATCATTCATTATATTCCTTTAACGCGTATTAAGAGTACCACCGGACATTTCTTTGATTTAATTCTTCATTATCCTAAGGTGTTGCCTAGAAATGGTCACTGTTGTGGCGATAATACCGCATTTGCGTATCACTTAGTTTCTAATTTTTATTTTTAGTATAGGTATTTATATTTTTTTAACTAGGTAACATTTACATTATTCAAAACAATCTTTAGGGCCACCTTTAAAAATCAAATTCTCTTTGAATACTTTCCTTTTATGTTAGATATTTTAAACATGAAAATGGGATAAACTCCTTATATAAGTAGTTTTACCATCTTCCACCACTCAGGCGGATAAAAGAGTAAGCACTGAAGTTATGAAGCGGTACTTATCAGGGAGAGTTGTCTTGAAATTCTACTACATATTTCATAGTACAGAGTCCGTGTATTTTCTATCTTGAGTAACAAAATGAAAATATTTCAATTCTTCTTAAAATAAACTACATAACATATTTTGTAAGGCAAAACTCATATTTTCGAGGAATGAATTCTGTATTAGAAAGTTAACAAGCTTTCTGACAATTGCTTTTAAATTTGACAGATGTCATATTTACTTAAGATTTTCCTCTGACACAATTTCGAAATATTTCGCAGAGAATATTATAAATTTATTCTCTAGAGTTTTCTAAATAGATTTTCGGGTATTATGATTTTGAAATCAAGAAAAAATTTGTTTAAAGAGACATGAGTAGATACCTCTTTAATTCGTTTAAGGGATGACCTACTTATCTCTTTGTATTAGCATGGGATTGGAAGATAATCAAATAGACGAATTTCTTGATGTCAACGCTGTCTATTGACACAAAACTTAGTAATGGAGCGTTGCCAACTCGAGGCTAGACTGCTAAAGGCTGTTGTGAGAGTGAGTTTCTTACAAAATAGCTTGCAAGAAGTGAGCATCAATTCGATTGTCATCAACACTAACCGTCACTAAAACTAGAGAAAAAAACTAGAAAAAAAAACATCACATCCGTCAATTTAATTTGTATGATCACAGCCACATTACATAAAGGTTTTGTCGGGGGTTATGGTGCATTTTTAAGTATAGGATAAATTTGATATTTTCCATCGTCGGCGCTTGGTAAAACTTCCAAATATTCATATTTTTGAATGAAGAAACGCTTGTACTGTTTTACGTATCACTTATAATTTATTATTTATAAATAGCCTACCGGTTTCGCTTATGATAGCGTCATCAGGGCTAGAACTTAATTTTAGGATTATTAATTATTAAATTAAATTCATTAGCTTTATATTTTAATGAAAAAACGAATTAGGTACATAAAAACTATAGGAAACAATATTTAATAATATCCCTATGTCAGATTGCAATGAAATGGTATATATGATCGAACATGATAGGTTAAATAGCGGTAGTGCTCGCCCTTGGCGTGTTCCTAGGCTAGTTAGCCGCTAAACTTAGACAAGTATTTACCCCCAGATTAAGGTTGGCAATGCATTATTACAACCTTTGGTAAATACCAAACATAAACATAAGCTCGCGTAGTTTACAGGAAATCCGTGTAGGTACTTGTTGCTATTCTATAACATAAGAAATACTTTAGTTTAGAAATGTCGTTAGAAATGTCTGTGTGTGTCCGTCTGTAGCGTCGTTGCTTCAACGGATGAACGGATTTTAATGCAGTTTTCTTCGTTTGAAAGCAGACATGATCACGATGTTTCTTGACTACATTATATATAGTTTCGGTTGTAGGTTCATTGAACATTTTTAATTTTAACATTATTTTATTTTGAAACTTTTGTGAAAGTTTAATCATTTGATTGTAGCAATTAACTTTGTTTATTCATTAAGTATGTTTCTGAAACCCGACAGCTAAAAGTAATAGTTATGTGTCAAATGTTGAATAAATAGCATTACCTACTAATAAATAAATAAAATATTCCTAAACAAATTAAATAAATTTTATTCCCAAAGTAAGTAAACAACATCCTTGTGCTACGGGTGTTGGTCAATGATGCTAGTATGTAAGAATACTTTTATAGATACCAGATTAAATTTAATAAACACCTAGACCTAGAAATGCAGATATCTAAATGTTCACCATTTGATTTGAACCCGAGTCTCGCAGTTAGTCTGTGGAGTTAGGCATGTACACTAACCTCTGGACAAATGAGGCGGTCATTCTACTAGAATCTACACTTGCTATCGTCGGCACTTAGTGGAATTCCATAGCATACACACGTTTTGTAGTTAACACCTGTACTTATCCACTATGCACTTTTTTAACACTTTTTGTTACACTCCAGCCAACCAGTTTCACTTTTTACAGCATCATCAGGCTTTCAAACTAAAGTTAAAAAGGCTGTTTTAATTAAATGTTCAATACTTATTTGGTTGGATGTATCATCCTACTAATATTATACCTAAATGTAAAAGTTTGTGAGTATATATGTACGGATGTTTATAACTCTTTCACGCTCGAATGGCTGAACAGATTTGTCTGAAATTTGGAACACAGATAGACTGTGATCTGAATTAACATATAGGCTACTTTTGATCTCGATCGCATAACGGGTTCCTGTGAAATCGCGGGTGAATCCGTAGGCAACAGCTAGTAAATAATAATGTTAAAGTCTTCATTTCATCCACGTTTAATTTTCTAAAACTCCATCCGAGATTAGCATCTTTTAGACTAGAAAATTAAAATAAATTAGCAATCAAGCCAAAGGGAAATTAATATTACAGGGTGACGTTTGTGAACAAAGAATATTCGGCGACAGCTTATAGTAATAATTCCCCATTTTAATGTCATAGACGACAGTTCTAAAGGAAATTTAAATATTTATGTTTTTCTACATTAAATATTATTACCAAATAAATTATGTATAGTCTTAACTAAACATATTTTTGGGCAATACTAAATGAATCGTTGAAGTAGTTTTTCGCAACTGCAACAGACAATTAAAATTAGAATAATTGAAATTACTTAATTTATCGCCTCTGTGATCTAGCAGTCTGGCGTCGGACTTGACTTCTTAAGGTCTCAGGTTTAATCCTGTTCCTAAAGTTGGGCACCAAAAAAAGTTAGAAAGTGTATATTTTCAATTTTCTACTTAAAATAGCTTTGCGCGGGATTGGATATGTGCCCGGTTGGGTTGCCACCTATTACATTGTGGGACTTATTGTCTTCGGTCAGTCGTGTTTTTTTTTTACTTAATTGGTGTAAATAGCATATTAAAGAAGCCTAATAATTATTCATTGCAATGTGATGGTAAAAGAAGTCGTATAATTTGCTTACTTTGGGGTTAGGTTCAATTTGTGTGTCTTGTTCAGGGATATTTATTTATTTATTTATTCATAAAAGCATTGTAATAGTTATTCATAAAAGCATTGTTTTATCTATATATTATACAAAAATAAATTCGTATTTTGCATGTTAGTTGCATCGCATCTGAATGGATGGACTATTTTTTCTAATTCTTCTTATGGAAAAAAAATGATATTCATAGCTAAGACAGGGCAAATATATATTGTTATAGCCTGTCGGCTAAACTAATCTTGTATGTAGAATTCTCATGTCATAATGTTCGTTTTCTTACTCCTTGGAAACGACTTGACCGATTCTCATGAAATTTTACGAGCATATTGAATAGGTCTGAGAATTGGCCAACATATACTTTTCATACCCCTAAGTGACAAGGGTGACTCACCCATTTTTTGTACTAAAATCACGTTAAAATAAAAAGTGGCAGAACAACTTCTGCCGGGTCAGCTAGTAACTTAAAAATATCACTGTTCAAATTATACAAAATGATCTAGCCCCTAAGTAAGTATCTTAGAGCCAGTATTATTTACATAATACGTTATAGTAATGTAGGCCAGAACCCTACCTTCAGTACTTTAAGGGTAGAGATGGCCGATCCCCGAAGCCTGATTAGCAAGAATTACATTGACATTAAAGAAATTAATTGAAGGTTTGGTAGATTAATTATAAGCAATTTGAATTTGGAACCTTCTTCTGTAAAAAGAAAGAAAGTTTCTTTTATTAAATTATCATTTAGACGAATTTTTTGAAATTATTGTATCCAAGGTGCGAGATGAATTATTGATAAAACGATAGTTATTTAAAGCAATATTTACTTCATCATCAAACATCGAGACTATGAAGTGTCTGCAAGATTGATGTGTCTGAGGCAGCATCAGTTTGGAACGGATGGACCGATTTCGATGCGTTTTTTTTAAAGATAGTGAGATGGTTCCTATGAAATTAAAATTATTTATTTGCAGAATACGTGTGTTAAATATGTTACATAGTTCTTTTAGCATTCCAACATATTCTACCACAATATGGTGGTGTGCAAATATTTTAGTATTTAAAAAAAAATACTTACGTCGCCTTACTTATTCGTGCAGCCATAACGTCAGTGCTTGCCGTTGACCTGTTCCAGTTCAGAGGATAAAGTTGGCGGTAAAATTACTTATGCTCTAGACTTAACATCCTGGTCTCAGGTTGGCAACGCATCAGTTCCACGTTTGATGTCTCTGTGCGGCGTGAATTTCTTACCACCTGGAAATCCGCCTGCTTGGATGCCTTCTAATATCATAAAAAAGTAAGTATAAGTAAACTGGTAATCCTTAACGTTAAGCTAGTACCAAGGGAGTGAATGCTTCACAAGTATCTTCATGCCCATATCCCCGAAGAGATAGGCAGAGGCACAACCATGGCACCCACGAGTAGCCGAAAACACTAAGTTTCATAATGTGTTCCTTCACAAATATATTTTATTTACTGTTTTTGACGAAATAAATGTAGTCGAATTTTTCATTTTCTACAGTTAAAAATGTGGATCCGATTTTAATATAATTTTATGTTACATAATATTACAAATTTATAAATCAAACGACGCTATTTGTCACTTAAGGTGTATAAGCTACATACAAATTCGACAAAATAAACTCGAAAAGCAAAATTCCCCTTCTTCTGTCAGGTAAAAGCCACCATGATTAATATGATCTTTTTGCTTTAAAAACATGAAATATTACATTTTCCTCGTTTCCTCGGAGATTTCGGGCAACATGACAACTGTAATAAGGACGGTAAGACTAACATGTCCATTCTTTTTGTTGAAGATGGAAGCTTTTCGTAATTTTGTAATGACTTTTGTAGTTCGTTAGGAATTCACCTCACTCACCAATTTCCCCTGTGAGTTTGGGTTCCATTCGGTAGTTCTTTTTTAACTAGTCCTGTCATTGTAGTATTTTTTTTTCAAAATTAATTAAGTTTATTGTCATTTATTTTGACATTTATCATGTTCATTAACATGATCATGATATTGAATAAATCCCTGTTTTTTTTAAAAGGAGAAAGATATTTTTTTAATCCTAATTGATTTTTGATTTGGTTAATATATTTAAATTTAAAAAAAAGGAAGTAATGCTAGTTACAATACTAATAACTCGTCTGAACCGATTTGGCTAAAAATTGAAAGAGAGGGAGCTTAGAACTAGGAGACGGACTAGGGTACTTTTTTGTCCGTTTGACTGTGAGTAAGCTAGGAAACACAACATTTTAAATTTTTCCATACTAACTTAACAAGTGGAATAAAGTTCACCGGTAAAACTAGTCTATATATGTAGTCGTGGTTAGTTACACTACTTATAACTGAAGAACGGCTGAACCGATTTCGCTGAAAATTTTTAGGGTGGTAGCTTAGACCCAGGAGACGGATATTGGATACCTTTTTATCCCGTTTGAGTGATACTCATATTATTATATTTACTGCCTGATATAACTTCTGTAAATCATCACAATTACTTATATAATATAAAAAGAGGTGTCCTGATTTCAGCGTAAGTGAACACCACAATGTTTGTATTATTAAATTTTGAAGGACAACGAAAATTATCTTTTTGTGACTGTCAAAGTTAACAAACGGAAACGTTTATTGTGTCAAGTGAGATCAACCGAAAGGAAAACCAACAAATGTATTAATATACCTGAAATAATTAAGAGACTACACAATTACATATTTATGGCGGGATATTTTTAACTACCTGTTGCAAGTGGATTCGCTCATGTCAACTTTTTTTAAAAAGTAAACTTGCTTTGATCCGGGCGTTTAAGATACCTACTTGTCAAATTTCATTAAATCAGGTCAGCGAATAGCGATTCAGCCGTAAAAGCGTAGCATCCAGGCAAACTTTTTTCATGATATTGAATATAAAAAAAATCCCCGAAGAGGTCGGCAGAATCACAACCAGGCACCCACGACTAGTAAAAGACACTAAGCCACACAATATGATAGGTGGCGAGCCTATCGCCAACCGCGCACATATCGAATCTCGAGCAACGTATTTTTTATTAGAAAATTAAAAAACCCAATTTCATTTTTGTTGCCCGACCCGGGATTCGAATCTGGGACCTCAGACAGTCAAGTCCTACAACTGAACTGCTAGACCATAAAGGCCTACAAACTAGTTAGAAATACTGCATAGCCCGTGGTCACGATGCTCAGCTATTATACATTAATCTTTGCTCCCGACGGGATTGCAGAAGGGAGCTGTAACTTTTGACAGGAAGATCTACTGACAGATGAGCCTTTCAACTCTTCGTCTAATTCTTCATTTCTGGACACTATATCGCGACACACAACACTAACTATGTTCCTACACTTCACGGCCCTTTTTGTATATTTAGTCCGGCACCGGCCAACAATTGAATCCCACGCCTGGGCCAATTTAAAACCGTTTTCCTTATTGAAATTATTTGGCATATTTCGAATTTCAATAGCTTCACGTACTGGGCGAAGAAGGTAGTGAGATTCTGTAGAAACTATTTGTGGTTTATGTTGTTATATCCAATGGTTAGTAGATGAATCTAAAAGATGTTAAGCGATAGCAGACTTCTAAGGGTTATTTTTCCTAATGGCGTGGATATGCTCTTTAATACGTGTTGAAATAGTTCGCTTAGTTTGTCCTACATACGAACTACCGCAGCTGCAATTAACCTGGCCACTAGTATGGTATGCTATCTTTAGGCGATCGAAAATAGGCAGCAACTTTCTTTTTGTTGTTGTACTTTTGTTCCAGGAGTCTGCCAATTTTATACGTCATGCCACATAGGTATGGCAAAAATGCTGTCCATCGTTCAACGGTGCTACGACTTCTAGGTTTATGCTGCTGAATTTTCCATCTCGGCACATAACCATTTCGGCATTTACCATTTAGGCTTAACGTCACTAGCGCCGTGACATCTACTAGATGCTAGAGTTTTCGCAGTGACCCGCCGGGATGGGTACCACCGCCTTACCTATTCCTGTCGCCATAACATCAGTACTTGACGCTGACGTGTTCCGTTTAGGAGGATAAGGTAGCTGGTAAACTTACTTTTACTTGAGGTCTAACATCCTGGCCTCAGGTTGGCAAAGTACCATTGTTTGCCTTCCAATATCATAAAAAAATACCAGCAACATGTCTCAGCTCCTCTTCCAGATGGTTTTGGACACAAATATCGTAGGCACGCTTCGTCAAGGCTGTGACTTCTGATGATAGGTGTTTTGGGTGGTGATATGATCTTCTGTCTAGGTGTCTGTCAGTATGCATTGGCTTTCTATACACCTTGTGATTAAGAGTACCGTCAGTGCGAGCTTCACTTGACACATCAAGTAATGTCAACTTCTTGTCGTGCTCCAGTTCATGAGCAAACTTCATCTTCGGATGAATGGAGTTTAAGTGGGCTACATAAATTGCTTCTTATTAATTATACAAACATTAATGCACGTAGGCCCAGTAACTATGGCCATCTCCTCAAAATGCTCCATCCATAAATTAGTTACTACCGGGGCCACAGGACTTCCCATAACCACACCACCGATTTGAAAAAATCTGACCATTAAAAGAAAAGTAAAAAAAAAACCATATCCCAAAGAGGTAAGCAGAGGCACAATTACGGCACCCACGACTAGCAGAAGACACTAAGTCCCACAATGTGATAAGTGGCAAGCCTTATTGCCAACCGGGCAATCCAATCCCGAGCAACGTTTTTTTTTTAAGAAAGTTGGAATACCCCAATTTTCTTTTTGTTGCCTGACCCGGAAATCGAACCCGGGACCTCACGCAGTGAAGTCGGACAACTGAACCGCTAGACGATCGGCCAATGTTAATAATATTTCTCTAAAGATGGATTTCAAGCAATCTAGATAGCTGCGTATCCGCCGGCCTATCCTATACCTAAATGCCATATATATCCTGTCCACAGATATGTTATTGGCAAAGGATAACATAAAAATAGATCAAAATATCAATCTTGGACAGCAAGTTTTAGATTAGGATTGATTATTAACATTGGCCGGATATATAAAGACGATAATCTGACCATTGTATATGAAATACCCAGCACGAAGATAATGCTCTAGTAATCTTATGTAGTTAGTTGAGATGTTATTATCAATTAAAAGCTGTTTAAGTACTTTTAGAAATTGTTATATGCACGTTTGTAAATAAAGATTTTACATCAAAGCTTACCATCGTGTCTCCGGTTTCAAACTTCAGGTTTTCCATTAAACTTACAAAATACCGCGAGTCTAACAAAAGATGTGTGTCCTACTAAAGGCTGTAAAACCTTAGCAACTATCGACAAATGAAATAAAAATACGAGTATGCCGTATAAATAATAATAAAAAATAATACGCGACAATTTCAGTTCAAAATCAAAGATGACATAGATAGTTTAGAAATCAATCACATATTATACTTCAAGTATTTTTTGTTGTCTGGCTTTTGTTATAACATTTTATTGTTTCGATTGTTCGTGTTCTTTCCATTAAATATTAATTTTGAATTTAAAATGTATTTTGTCGAGTAGAGTTCCGTAGCCAAAAACGGAACCTCTGTAGAAAATAAACGTAGGAGGCTTTTAGTTGTGCGATTTACACATGAAAGAAGTGAAACTCTCTCTCTCTCTCTTCTCTCGATCAATCTCGATCAATGTCGATCAATGTCGATCAATCTCGATCAATGTCGATCAATCTCGATCAATCTCGATCAATCTCGATCAATGTCGATCAATGTCGATCAATGTCGATCAATGTCGATCAATGTCGATCAATCTCGATCAATTTCTATCAATCTCTATCAATCTCGAACAATATATATCAATGTCGATCAATTTCTATCAATATCTATCAATCTCGAACAATATATATCAATGTCGATCAATTTCTATCAATGTATATCAATCTCGAACAATCTCTATCAATATATATCAATCTCTATCAATGTATATCAATCTCGAACAATCTCTATCAATATATATCAATCTTTTTTTTATGATACTGGAAGGCAAACAAGCAGACGGATTTCCTGATGTTAAGAAATTCGCGCCGCCTAGAGACACCAAAGGTGGTAATGGTGCGTTACCAACCTGAGACCGGAATGTAAGGCCTCGAGCAAAAGTAAGTTTACCGGCTACCTTACCCTTGATAGGTACCTGTGCATATGCACTGCTTTAATTTTTTATGACATTAAGAAATAAATGTAGGTACTTACGGTCTTCCTGAGAAATGATGTACATGGATCACTAGTCTAGAGTCCAAACCTGTAAATGCTGGTGTTCCCCAAGGCTGTGTGATTTCTCCTACGTTGTTTCTTCTGCATATCAATGACATGTTGCAAATTAGTGACACTCATTGCTATGCAGGCGACACTACTGGGGAAGCCTTATAATTGGGCGATATAATACATCGCGGCAACATGTCATTGAGAGCCGGAACCAACTTGAGTATAAAATTGACAATCTTTTGTCTGAAATTTCGTTTTGGGGCCAGCAGAATTGGTACAAATGGTACAATTTAACCTTAACAAGATTCAAGTTTGCGCGTTTTCTGCTATAAAGACTCCCTTTGTCGCATCTCCTCGATTTGAGAGCGTTTCCGTTTCTGCCACAGCCTGCATTGGTATACTCGGCGTTGACATTTCGAGTAATGTTCGATTCCGTGGTCATCTGGAGGAGAAGGCTAAAATAGCCTCTAAGAAACTTGGTGTGCTCAGTAAGGCGAGACAGTATTTCAAGGCGACCCATCGCTTGCAACTATATAAAGCGCAAATTCGGCCTCATATGAAGTACTGTTCTCAACTCTGGGCAGGGGCTCCATAGTACCAGCTCCTTCCATTTGACCGGATTCAACGTAGAGCAATTTGAATTGTCAATGACCGGGCAATTACCAATCGGCTTGATTCCTTAGCATTGCGTAGAGATGTTGGGTCACTCAGTGTTCCCTACCGCATCTATCATGGGGAATGCTCTGAGGAGTTGTTTGGTTTAATTCCAGCCGCTGATTTCCACCTTCGGACATCGCGTCAGAGCTTAAGGTATCATGCCCATCATCTCGATGCGTGGCGATCTACAACTGTGCGATTCCGAAGACATTTTTTACCTCGTATAACACCTTTGTGGAATCAATTACCGAGGGCGGTATTCCCAAACAATTATGACTTAGGGACCTTCAGTAAAAGAGCGTAATCACTTTCACGATCACTTTCCATCAGGTGACCCAATTGCTCGTTTGCCTCCTCTTCTATAAAAAAGGAGGCTTTCATACGGGGAACAGAAAATAAAAAAAGGTGTGTGTGCGATTCACACACGATAGAAGTTAAACTCTCACTCTCTCTCTCTCTCTTCCCTCGATCAAACTCTATCAATGTATATCAATCTCTATTAATCTCGATCAGTGTAGCTATCAGTGTCTATCAGTGTTTATCAATGTCTATCAATCCCTGTCTCTGTCAGTCTCTCTCTTAAGAGACATAGAAAGAAATATGAAACAAACAAACAAACATTACATCTCTACAATAAAATAAATCGACAAAATAATGAGATGAATACATATATAATGTGAAGGATTACATATATATAATCCTACACATTTTTGTATTTGTGTCTTTTACCTGTCGTTTTTCAGTTGTATCCGGTTTGAAATCACAACGATTCTAAAGAAGTTTCACTTCAAAAAACAATGGGTTGCACTTGAACATTAACGTTGTGCATTTTTGATATTTTGGAATGGTTAGGGAATAATTTTTCACGAATTGCTTTAATTATCAGTACGAAAGTACTATTATTTATGTGGTAGAATACAATACCTATTCATTTATTACGCTATCTTACACAAACAAGACAACACGAACATTCGCGTAAGCGTCTCGCACCGTCTTATTCGCGCAAGCGCCCTGCACCGTCTTATGAATTTTCGATCAGGTGACGTGAGTTTAGAATTTTTTACCCATTCCAAAAAATGCGCAACGCCGCTAAAGAAGTTTTCACTTCAAAAATTAAACATGCATATGCAGGGTTTAACTAAAACAGTAAAATACCTATTGTATTTATTTATTGTAATATCACTGTGGTTTTATATGTTATTTATTCTCAAAGTTTGAGAGAGAGGCATTTCCAAAGTGGTAAAATGTCCAAGATCTTAAATAAGAGAGCGAAAATTCAAAGAAAAAACCATATTTATTTTCGATCACAATAAAACTTTTGACAAAAATTGGTTTAAATAAAATGTAATCAGCAGTTTATTGAATGATAGTGATAATGACAAAGGTATCAATGCGGTAATTGAAAATGTGCCACATATTTTCAATTACTGGAAAGATACCTTTGTCATTTAAACAGTTACTACGAAAAATAAAGAAATATCATATAATCTGAAAGATATAAATTTTAACTTTTAGAGACACTGTTCTTATATTACAATTATATACACTATTCTGTACTGTTATAAATTTACGAGTATTATCCTTAATCTATATCTAATTGAACGAACGAACGAAACCTTTTGAGAGCGAGTACGACTCGCACTTGACAACTTGATCTATTTGTATGGTCCGGTGAAGTTGTTAGAACCTCGCAGTTACCAACATGTTAGCCATTTCGGAAAAAGCTATCTATTTGTATACTTGTGTTGTGGAATAAATATGTTACATTTCATTTAATAGATTATAACTCGATAAAATTCAGCATGATATATATAGTAATCTGCTAACGCTAAACTTTTCTTACGTATTAATTATTATGTTTTGAATTTATTTAAATACTAAATGACTTAAGTCTGGGGCTTACAGGATCTTGGATTATAAATTAAAAGTAATGTCTTTAAAAACAAGCATAAGATTCTGTTTTCGCCAAACACAATTTATTCGAAAACGTTTACAGTGTGAAGTGCTTAAGATCCAATTACTTGAAGGTTTCCAAACAGACGCGAATTATTTAACCAGAATTAATACCCACGTACTTGCGAAGGTGAAGAGGTGCGATCCGTTTTAAATTGACTTATCAGGCTCAACAGAATTGAGCCATATTCGCTTGGAGTAATATCATTCATTTGAATTGGTGCGCTTAATGTTTCTTCGTAACGACCTTGCCTATTTTTGTAGCCACAATGACAGTATTTAGCACTGTCGTATTCCGGTCCGGGGTGGCACCAACGCGGGAAAACTGTTACATACGTAATGCTACACTCTACCTTCTACGTTTGGGTACTGACTGACTGCACTGGTAAAATAATCCAGGTTTTTTTATCCAACTGTTTAAAAAATGGAGGGAAAGGTCATCGCTCATTTAATTTTCTCATTTCATTTATCACACATGACCTGAATATTTGATTTCAAATTAACTATCGCTTTAGACTATATCATCTGCTAACATAATAATTTTCTGGTTATTTTATCCCACACATAAAAAATATGTAATATATTGTATTATCTATAACATTTGAGATAAATGAAGTTGAAGTGTCTGTAATGTTAAAATATCAACTTTTTAACCCCCGAAGCAATTAAAGGGGTGTTATTAGTTTAACGTGTCTGTCTGTCTGTGTGTCTGTCTGTCTGTGGCATCATAGCTCCCGAACGGATGCAGTGATAGTTTTTTTTTGTTAATAAAGGTAACTTATGTATAAGTGTTCTTAGACATGTTTGATGAAAATCTGTTGAGCCGTTTAAAAGTTGTGGGGGCTAAAAAGGGGGAGATTTTTTACTTTTTAAAGGGAAATTAAGTTCTTATGATGGTGTATTTTTTTAATTTTTATTTAAATTTTACTTTTATTACGTGCATATAAATGCATATACATTTTTTATTACTTTTGTCTACATGCCTGTCTGTCGGCCTGTTTTTTTATTCGATAGGTCAGGTACATGAGACATCACTATCCTATAACCAGGATATGAAGTCTGTTGTGTAAGTCTACCGGTTCGACCCTTCATACCGGAACATGACAAAGTCATTATGGCGGCCGGAATGAGTAAGACGGTGGATCCCTACCTGGGCAAGTTGCTTCGTAGCATTTACCAGTTCAACCACCTATCTGCCACTTGTCATTTGCTTCGGCTAACCTGTAAAGTAATTAATGTGTGAAGTTAGTCTCTAATTTCAATGGTACGTAGCTGTGTTAATGAGGAATAGGTAACTTGGTCTATCTTATTTTTAGCCCCCGACGCAAAACGAGGGGTGTTATAAATTTGACATGTCTCTCTGTGTGTTTAGTTGTGTGTATGTGTGTGTGTCTGTCTGTGGCTTATGACTCTTAAGCAGATGGACAGAATTTGTTGCGGTTTTTTTCTGCTGGACTTGACTGCATGAGGTCTCGGGTTCGAATCCCGGGTCGGGCAACAAAAAGAAAATTGGGTTTTTCCATTTTTATAGTAAAAAAAATGTTGCTCGGGATAGGATATGTGCCCGATAGGCTTGTAACTTATCACATTGTGGGACTTAGTGTCTTCGGCTAGTCATGGGTGCCCTGGTTGTGCCTCTGCCTACCTCTTCGGGGATATGGGCGTGAAGATACTTTTTTTTACTTTTTTGTTGTTGATATTTTTCTTTGAAAGCTGACGTGATTTCGTAACTATTCTTAGATTCATCACGTGCACGTACTGCTCTTATCATCAGGAGAGCCATGTGCTTGTTTACCATCACATAAACATCTGCTTATTGCCATTTTCTTACAAACAAAAGATGTCTGGTTAATTTAAGTCATATAATCGCCTCTGTGGTCTAGTGGTATTGGTGTTGGACTTGACTTCATGAGGTCCTGGATTCGATTCCCGGGTCGGGCAACAAAAAGTAAATGTGGTTTTCCAATTTTCTAATAAAATATGTTGCTCGAGATTGAATGTGTGCCCGGTTGTCGATAGGCTTGACACCTAACTCATTGCGGGACTTAGTGTCTTCGGCTAGTCGTAGGTGCTTTGGTTGTGTCTCTGTCTACCTCTTCGGTGATATGGGCGTGAAGATACTTATATATTTTAGCAAAAAACAAACATTCATATTTATTGATTGCGTAAAGTCCTTGTTGCTTATGAGTATCAAATGTTGATGTTGCCAACCAACTACTACGTTAAAATTATAAAAAACAAAAAATGTAAAGTTCAAGTTTCATGAGTAAGGTGTTCAACTAGGCACCCTTCTTCTATCTGTAGCACTACAAATGCTAACATGGACGCTATGGCCAGACATGAATTAGATTAAAAGGCCTATTACTTACATTTTTATTTTTATGGTATTGGAGGGCAAAAAAGCAGACGGATTTCCTGATAGTAAGAAATGCACTGTGGTAATGATGCGATGCTCAACTGAACCTATCCCAGGTTCAGTTGAGCCAAAGTCAGGCCACGAGCCAAAGTAGGTTTACCGGCTACCTTATTCTCCGAACCGGAACACGTCAAAGGCAAGCGCTGACGTTATGACGACAGGAATAGGTAAGGCGGACTACCGCCATGGGTACCAATCCATCCGGGCGAGTCGGTGCGAAACTCTACCAAATAGTCAGCATTCACGGTGATGACACAAAAGGTGGCAATGGTGCGTTCCCAACCTGAGGCGGGGATGTTAAGCCTCGAGCAAAAACTAAGTTTACCGGCTACCTCAACCTTCAGTTCACCTAGTCAGATGTTACGGTGTTGGTGACGGTAAGCCTATGCTCGCCTTTTATGAGCTACCTGGCAGGAATGTAGATGGTCTTTTCTGCAAAGGCGCACGGACCAAAACGGGGAAAACATAAAACATTATGTGATGTTAAGCTCAGTCTAACTAGACTCGACTGAATATAGTATGGTGTAATAAGAGTAAGCAAGGGTCTGCGGGTGGCATTCCACTTATCAAAGATCTTTTTACTATGTGCCTGATCAAAGATCTAGGATGACTTAATCCGAGTTACTAGTAGCTTCGAAATTTGATAGAAGATCTTTCTAGATTCATAAACACTATAGATTTTGAAATGTTAATGAAATATTTATTGTAGTCAGTTTTTAAAAGAGAAAACGCTAAACTTTGGTTCTAAACGCACATTGGACAAAGATCCTTAATAAATGAAATGCCACCCTTACTAATACTTGGTCCGAGTAAGTCTGAGTGTTGCATAGACACAACAACACAGTAAAAGTTACGTATTTATACTGGTTGCTCAACCCCCACAGCGTCACACGATAGTGGCGAGCACAGAAATTAAAGTTATAAAAAACATGCGATGGGTAGTATAGTCAAGGTCACGTTGTTTTAAAGATTGCACAAAACATGACAGTATCGAGCACCGACGTTAAGACAGCATGAACAAATAAAAGGATTTGTAGAGGGTCGTTTATCAAACACGTTCCATATTATTATTAAACAATTGGTACGAAATTCCACAGATATCAATTTAAGCCTTATGATGTAGCATTTTGGGTGGGTGGCTTAGCAAGCAATTTCGAAAGGATTTAGTCCTACCGTTATTTGATCGCTTTGCGGTTTTATTGTTAACCGATAAAGGTCGTAGTTTTGTTATAACGTGGACATATTGGGACACAATATCTGTGATTAACTTTTGGTAACGTTTGATAGTAGTTTTTGTGTTATAAAAAGGAAATAAGCAGTTAATTTTCTGAGTAAGAGTACTCTGTCCTTGAACACAGTGAATAATGTTTCATTACTTAGCCCGAGGCTTCACAGCTTTGACAAATAGTCCTTCCTTTTTATAGTCGACAAACATCCAAAAACCTTCTCCTCATAATAATTAACAAATATGTGTATACGTATGTAATTATTTAGTTGTTAGTTGTTTTTGTTATATTGTATCTATCCCAAATGTATTATTCGAAAGGTGCCGATAAACATTGGTGGTGATTCAGCTGTTCACAAACTAATTTAGGTGTCTGCTGTCTTTTTCAAATGAAAGAAAAACAAACGGGATGGAAAACTTTAGATAAGTCAGATTAGTCCGAACATGTCAAATTTTGATGTGTTGAATCAACTTTTTCCGAGTGATAGCTTAAACGTCTGCAGAAATGACGTTTACGGACTAATTTGACAGCACTAAAAGTGTTTTGTCTCTTTCTATTGCTCTCAAGCAAAGAAGACAGCGATAACTCAAAACTAGTTTAGTGAGTGCGCAACAAAATTACCACCATTGTCCTGCCTTAATTATGAATATCGAAGCTTTCTAATTTTCCAGCAAATTAAAAAAAAAAACATCTTTCCTGTAAACTTTCGCTTGCCAATAACTAGAACAAAAAACCATAACAAAATTTTTCCATCCGTTCAAGCGTTATGCTATGGCCAAGGAAATTAGAGATTACTTTTATATTTACCTTTAGATGAGGTTATATTCGTAATTCTATATTCTTAATAGAAGTACTTATTTGTAAGGGAATTTAGATTTTCTAACATTTAAGCATTTAAGTTAATTGAATTTTGTCTAGACTTCGCTTATTTAATTCAGAGGTTCACTACTTATGATTCAAGCTCCGAACTTAAGTCGAAATGAAATCCTAGGCATAATAATTATTTTTATTAAAAAAAAGTTTTAATGTTAAGATAAAAAAATATAGTGAAAAATGTTTATGATGTATATAATGTGCAGATGTTGCCAGGTAATTGCCAGGGTGGCCAGTTAAAAATAAATATTTCGTTGCCAGTCGCTTTTACTTGATTGGATTATAGAAAAAAATTATATAGCTTTGCCAGCAAAAAAGTCGGAAGAAAAAATATTTTTTTAAATATCATGTTCAGGATTTTTAGACAACTTATTTTTAATACAATTTCTAATAAACTGAATTTATTGTAAAATATGATTCATTTCACGACTACCTAGTTTATATTAACACTAAAATGATAATTTTCTGAAATTATAAACAATTTTACCTATTACATACTTTCACAATTTTTATTCACATACTTTCACAATTTTTATTTCTTTTGATATAATCTCATATCTTTTGTCAGTTCGCAAACAGTGACCAGTCCAATAGCATCTGGATTTATATTTAACCTCAGGTATTAAAAACGATATTGGCTTCTGAAGTGCTTAGAAATGTCAAGGACATATTGCTATTTGAACACATTCAAAAAACATCAACCCTTCTTTTGCAGCCCTTTGGTAAAAAAGTTAAAGCGCCAGTGGGACGAAAACCAAGTTAAATAAGTTTTGAAATAAAGTCAGTAAATACTTTGATTAATTTTACAAATTCAAGATAACAGCTAAAAGAATTAAGAAACAAACTCTTCAGAAGTTAAATGAAATATTTTATGGTTGAGAGGTAATTTGTAAGTCGAGATAAATTTGGTAATTTTACACAAAATGGTTGTCCATTTTTGGAGTTCTCTAAAGGAAAAAATGGAACCCTTTGTCCGTTAGTCTGTCAAAGACCCTTTTTCTCAGGAACTTGTGGATGTAAGTAACCTGAAAATTTGTATTAAAATTTATTTGTATTAAAACTCAGGTTTGCTGTCTCTTTGAACTATAAAAGAATCAAACTTCTAAGCAATCACAATCAAAAGATACAACCGTTTATGCCAAAAATATTTGTCTCAACGCCTCGTTGGTCGAGTGACTAGCGTACACGCCTAACTACACCGAACAACCGCGAGGTTCGGGTTCAATTCCCGATGGGTGCAGACATTTGTGTGATGAACAGTTTATTTATTTCATTTTTGAAATTATAAAAGGTACTTTCTGTGAACTCAGAATATTAAAATTTCTTACGAAGCAACGATTTAAAGCACATATAAAGGAAAAAATGCTAAACTTTTAATTGCAGTTACTTCATATAATAAAATGTTATGACTGGTGAATCTACTTGTATACCTACAACTTTGTACAGAACCCTTAGGCCGGTCCGAGTCCGGCACACACTTGTCCGGTTTTTTCCTTACCTCCCATTATTTAGTAAAAGCACTTGTGACGCGTCTATTTAATACTAAAATCTACCACCGAATCGGATCGCGGCCACACACTAAGAAGAAGAAGAATCTCAGCAGGCTTGTCGTTTTTCTCATTTTAAAATATGTATTCAATAATTAAACTAAGTGAGACTGTTACAGCCAAAGTAATATGTAAATCAATGACTTGTACCATGTAAATTATAAGGTTGTTATTTTTACTAAACATTATTTCGTGCATGATTGTACAGAGCCCTTACCATGAGTTGGTATACATTACGTTCGGTAAGTTACTTTTCGAAATCTACCACACTTTTGGTCAAAAAATGTGTTTCCCTTAGTTGCGGATAGAGGCGCTGTTCAAAGTTTTTGTACAAATAATTTAAAGGAAGTAGTAGC
>NJDD01002499.1:89923-100821 GCA_002245505.1 Calephelis nemesis
TTATCCGATACCAAGTAGATTTTAGTATCGATACTTTGAAATGAAGTATCGAGTAGGTATCGGTTAAAAATACTCATATCAGTAAATTTTATGGTTTATGAAAATTAACATAATGGATGTTTATTTTTTTTAAAAAAAGTATCCTAAGTTGAAGTTTCTGAACGCATCCTAGGCTTAGTTTTGTGTAGCTAGCAGGCTTGGCTGTTGACAAGCTTGTTTGTATATGCCCGAAAAAAGTTTAACCGGAAGACATTTACAAATGTTGATTTTCTTGAGCAGTTCCACGAAAACCGACTTTTTTGTAAATTATTTCGAAGGTGACGTGTAGTGTACTAGCGCTTACTCACGACACTCATGGTCGGGAGTATTAGGAGGGAGTAAAGAATACTTGTTACGGTTTTCACTCAAAATTTTCCCAAAACGATATGATACTAGTAAGTTTCGATACTTTGTGATCGAGCCTGAGTAACTATCGATACTTGACGACCGATACCAGTATCGAGTAAAGTATCGATAGCCCAGTGGTATCTTTTCATCTCTAGGTAGAGGCTCTGTATATCATTTAACAATACGTTTAACAAGACAAGTGCCTCAGGCAACATTTGACTATCAAGCAAAGAAAAATATTAAACATTAAGATTTCTTCAAGGGAGTATAAGTACGTTTATACTTTTAGAAACATCGTCTAAAGTACTCCAAGGTTTAAGTTGCCTTTACCGTCTACTATAATGAGTACGTTTATAATACGTTCAAGCACGTTTTTTCCCCGTGTTGGTCCGGGCTCCTTTGCAGAATAAATCATCTGCCTTCCCGCCAGGCAGCTCGTAAAAGGCGAGCATAGGCTAACCGTCTCTAACACCGTGACATTAAACTAGGTGGTAGAGTTTCGCAGCGATTCACCCGGATTGGTACCACCGCCCTACTTATTCCTACTGCCAAAATGTCAGTAGGAATAGGTAGGGCGGTGGTACCATTTGTTTACTTACAATATTTTTTATTTAATCTCAAAACAAGAAAGATTTATTCTGATGCTAGGTACACAATTCTACGGTATAAGGTTACAATAAGTCCTAAAAATGTACAAATGTGCAAACATTTATGTCTGTTCAAATAGTTTACAATATAAAAAAACTTGATGTCTATTAAAATCTTATTTGGTTAGATTACATATTACAATCTTCATTTTAATAACATTTCATTCTCTTGCTACTTTCTCACAAAAATAATAATAGGTTTTATGTTAAACTAGATAGTACAGCAAGCATTTGTTAAAAAATCAAGAAAGTGTTTACTTACTACTAATTTTAAGATGCTTATAACATATTATAATAAAAACATAGCACATAATCAGTAAAAAGATTTGAATAAAACTTGAATGTATTTTTCGTTTTTATATGTTTTGCAAAACAAATTAGAAAGCTTGTTTAAAAGCTTTGAAAGTTCTAAGATTATTTCCGATTGTCCAAGTTTAATCACTGTGCATTATTTTTAGCATCATTATACTGTTTATTATTATTATAACTGGGGAGTATATTGCCGATTTAATTTATTAATCAAAGGTTTCATTTGACAGACAAGGCGATTTTAAAAGTTATTTATTGGAAAAATGATTCGAAAACACTTATTGTTTACGGTCTCCAACGAACGAACAAATAGATTATTAATTAATATTTACAATGTTCAAAAAATTATTTTGCTTTGGTGTTAATTAAAACACATGATCTATGAAAACCAGAAAAACAAGTAAGTATCTTCAAAGCTGATAGGCAAAGGTACTAATAAGGAAACTCAGAGGTGTTGTTGAAATAGAAATATGTTGGCTTGTAAGCTTGTATCAAACCAAACTTTCTGTCGGATTGTCTTGTACCTGTCAACACATTGCCTCTGTTCACTGCCGTATCTTGAAAGTCAAATACAAAACGCCCTTTAGACATTTAATAATAGTCTTGATGTCAGCCAGTTGAAAAGCGTTATCTATAATTTAAAGTTCGTTTAGTTATGATTTGTGTCTATTACATGTAATGTTAGGTTTTTTTTGAAGTTCCGTCGGTATGAAGAAAAATGTAAGAAGTTTTGCCGTCACTGGTCACTGCGGGCTAAACAAACACCTTAGCAGGATGAGCCTAGCAGAGACATCTGTCTGCAGGTCTTGCCTTGAAGCAGAAGAGACGGCAATGCACGTCCTCTGCGACGTCCCACGTTCATTGAGGCTAGAAGTAAGCATCTAGGGGGGCACTTAATAAATCCCCAAGATCTTAAGCTGATCAATCCCAATACAGTTCTTAGAAACTGTCGGCCTTGCGTTATTGATCTAAGCTTAAAGAGTAAGAGTTGTGGTCACAATATAGGTATCTAGTTATGACGCAGTGATCCTAGGGGTAGGTCTTACACGAACTCTTAATAATATTAATAACAAGGTTTGCCAGTTTATTTGATATGAAAATTGCTATGAATTCTAAGGCGGGATCCAAAATATCAACATATCCCAACTATCCTTTCTTATCCTAGAACGTTGAGATGTGATACGATATGTTGATGTGATAATATGTGTCAATAATAAGATAGTAAAATGCTGCGCAGTAGCACACCAAGTATGGTAACCTACCAATCCATTCGTTTGTAACCGTAGCGTCAGTGCACACCATTATCGTTTTTTATTCTTAAGTTTAGGGTTGGCGAGTGACCTCCGATCCTGACATAAGATAGCAACGTATCAATCGCATTTACGCGACAGTTATCGCCCACCAGGAGCGCTGCTTATTTGATATCTTATTACATAAAGTATGTTCAGGTCTTTATCTCCGAAACGGCATAACAATGGCTCCCAGGACTAACTGAAGACACTTAGTCCCACAATATGATAGGTGGCAAGCCTATCGCCAACCAGGCCCATTAAATCTCATAGTTTGATCTCGCGTCATGAACTACTTTAAAAAAAAAAACAATAATCAAACCGCGACGTGCTGATGAAATCGGGATCGGGTTTTTGGAGATTTACCGCTCATATTAATTAAATTTGTACGAAAGAAATAATACTTAATATTTATATATTTTTTAACCTATTTAATCTATTTTGTAATGTTTTTTCTATATCTTAGGTTAGCTGTAAGATTTATCTTGTTAGAGATGAGCTCGCCTTTTGTACATTATTTATATTTGTATTCTTTTGCTGTCGATCTCTATTACGTTTATAATAAAGTGTAATATAAATAAATAATATTTCTTTAAGAAGTCACAGTAAACACCTTGTTTTAAAGAGTAAGAAACCTCCATTTTACATCAGTAATCGGAATTTAAATTCACAATCACAGAGAAATAATCAGATGTCTAACTTTTTAGGCAAAAGTTTTAATATCTTGTGTTCGAGTCGAACTGTTTTACACAGAACGTAAACTCCAATTAAATTATCTCACCGCCTTTGATACGTAATTATCGGATTCGACAAAACGATTCGGGATCGTAAAACGAATTCTATTTAAGAGAATTTCTCACTTTGTTCCATGAGAGTTTATTTCGTAACTTTTGTAGCTCTTTGTAACAGTTGATCACTTTAACGACACCTCTGACATGGCCTGCGTTTGACTTTATATAAGCCGATAATTGATTTGGTACTGTTGTCGGCACTTGGTGGAATTCCATTGTGATTCGAATGTAAATGTACGCTCACAATTTTTATCTAATAGACCTTTAACTTTATACATTTTACGAAGGAAGTAAGTATACATTTAAATAAGTTTACAAAAATTTTATTTTTGTGTTTTCCTTTTTTGTCGCCTCTGTGGTATAGTGGTCCGGCGTCGGAGTTGAAAGTCCCGGGTTGGACTCCGAGTCAAACACCAAAAAAAAATTGAATATGTGTCCGGTTGGCGATAGGCTTGCCACCTATCATATTGTGGAACTGAGTGTCTCAGTTGGTCCTGGGTGTCATGGTTATGCCGTTCCGGGGCTAGAGACCTGAAGATACTTTTTTTAATATGATTTCAAACAGGCAGCGCTCCTTTGGTCGATAACTGTCGCTTAAAGACATAATAAATGTGATTGGTACGTATTGGTACGTCCAATCACATTAATGGTGTCTTTAAGCGACAGTTAGTTAAACGAAGAGATAACCTCATTCATTGGTCTGGTCATAATGCCAGTAGAAAAAGACGGGCGGTCATCGTATTCAATATATACATTTTTAAGACAATAGTAACTGCCCAGTAACGACTGTGTTGTTGATCGTGTAGAAAGTAGCCTTCCAAGTAGCTCTTTAAAGGCAAATA
Organism: Calephelis nemesis; assembly: GCA_002245505.1. Lineage (NCBI taxonomy): Eukaryota > Metazoa > Arthropoda > Insecta > Lepidoptera > Riodinidae > Calephelis > Calephelis nemesis. The sequence goes on from NJDD01002499.1 coordinate 94,189, forward strand.
TACGTTTATTGCCATTGATACCTTTACCAAGATTGGATTTTCCAACGAATTCCTCGAATTGATATCACCACCTTGACTGGTGGTCAATGATTGCTCCTGTCGTGTTTCGTTTTTTGGGGGTATTTGAAGCTTTAGTTTGGCAATGCACCATTACCGCGTTTAGTGTATATAAGCGACATATGTTTCTTAACATTAAGAACACTCGATTTGGCTTTCTAATTCCATATCAAGAGTGTCCGGATTGTTACAGTTACCTTATATATTTCTGCTGCTACAGAGCCATTGCTCGCCATTATTAATAGTTAAAAAACTATATAGAAAACAGGACACCGTGTGTTCAAATAACAAACATATCTGGTCACCGTAAGAAAAAATATACTTCTAATTATCTTTGTAATAACTGAGGTGTACCACAAGGTAGTATTTGAGTCTACGTAAAGTTCGTGAAAGTATTTCACAAATGCGACTAGCCTCTTTCACTCCCATTTTCTTGCTTGTAAATGTTATTGCTTTTATCATATTTTCTTCCGTCAATCTTCTTAGATCTGCACCCTTTTTCCTTTCCCATTTCCTGAAACATAATAATTAATAAGAAATATTTGAAAATAATTTTATAAAATTAATACACACATGTGGCACATTATCCGGAATAAATCAGGGCACATTATCCAAATCATCAGCGCCAAATTCAAAATGCGTCTGTGAGTTTTGTTAGTGGGGCATGTTATCGACTGGGGCACGTATGCCTGGTTTACTCTAGTTTTAAATAATACAAACAAAGAAAGTGTAGACTTCACGAATTTTCTACGAATAAAAATAGATAAATTCTGTAACTGGAAAGTACATGTTGAGTCTCTTTGTAATAGAATTGATAGGTTTGTTTTAGGTTTTGAGAAGAAATAGAGAAGTGGCAGGCTTAAAAGCGTCTCTATTGGCTTATCGTGGATATGTTTCCTCGGTTTTGCAATATAGCATCCATTTGGGGAAATTCTGTAGACTTAATTAGAATCTTCAAAAGAAGTGTATAAGAGCTATATGTAATGTTAATCAGAAACATTCATGCAAACCACTTTTTAAGTCACTCAAAATTTACCTTTACCTTGTTCATATATTTTGGCAGTATGTGTATTTAAAAAAAACACTATCATTTGTTTCAAACGAATGCTGAAGTGTTAGGAAATCACATTTTAGAAATAGTGAAAAGTTGCATGTGCCTTTTCAAGGACCTAATATCTATAAAAATAATGTATAGTGCATGTCTATTCGTGTATGTAATTAAATACGCCAGGTAGTTTCAAATCATTGCCTCTAAAAAAATTGGAAAAAAGCTTTTCGACTGGCTATTAGGTAGATAAAACATATTATAGTGTAAATGACTTACTTGAAGAAAGGATTCATTGATAATATACATATATAATTATTAACAAATATAAATATGAAATGTCTTGGCTGTGGAGGAGTTTGTTTCTTCTCCTGACTGGCTAGGTTTGGAAACGGTACCACCATTATGGTAAATAGAATTAGTCCTGGTTGACGGGGAGTTTATTTCGACGTTTTTTCTCTTGACTGACTGACGCTAGGTTTGGAAACAGTATGTGGTAGGTATAGGTAGTGTATGGTATATAGGGTAAAAGTTGATCGTTATAACTTTTGCTGAAGTTAATACTCGTAAGTGCTAGCCTAGTAATAGATATATTTTAACGAATATAAATAAAATAAATAACAAAAATAAAAACTATATATTTAATAAGTTATTTAATATTTACACCGCAATATGGTAGAACATGTTGGTTCGAATAAAAATTCTGTAACAACTTTTAAACACACATATTCCGCAAATAAATAGATTTCATTCCACGTCATTTCACATTCCGGTGTGAACAGTAATAATTAATCTTATACTTTTGTCCAAGTACATGGCAGCCACCTGTTGTCAACGAGTTTTTTTTTAATGATTTATAATAAGTTTATTCATACATTCAACATTTCTGCACAATAATTTCGATTTTGCCTGCTGGCTGACAGGCAGAAAATGCTGTATGGCGTTTAATCATCCATTGTACAGCATTTGTGCAAATATTAAAAAATAAATAAACGCCCCAACCTTAAGAAATCTATCGTATGCGGTATGCCTACTAATACACTACTAGTACAATAAAAAAGCCCCCTACTAAATCACATCTACATATGTAGGCGGGTTTTATAATTGCACCACCCACAATAAGCCTATTCCAAGTATTGACAGAAAATTATTTGATCTAAATTGGGCAAATAAAAAATCTCGCATGTAACTCCTAAATCGTGATGAACCGTGGATTAATCTTGGTGTAGGTAACGCGTGGGTGGTGCGAGGTTTGTAAATCGGCAAATAACGCCATGGGTTACCATATTGAGGATTGTAAATTACATTAAACAATACGTTCTTTGTCTGCTCCTCATCAGAGAAACGCCTAGTAGCATGCTGGTGATGTTTTCTTTACAAATATTACCGAAGGTTTTACATTGAGACACGACTTAAGGCTCCGGTGCAAGCTTAACGAATTTTTACGTCACTTAAATTGATATTTATATTATTAATACAAACTGTGTTTAGTTACACTCGGTTACCCCGTAAAGGATTAGGTAAAAATTGTATGTATTGATTTGAAAGTAAAATGTGTTTAACGGGATTTTTTCTGGAGTCGCCTCTGTGGTCCTGTGTTTGCCTTGGCTTCATGAGGCGCCGGGTTCGATCCCTGTGTCCGACAACAAAAAGTGTTTTTTTATAAATTTTGTAATAAAAACAACGTTGGCTGGGATTTGATTTGTGCCAAACTGGCGACAGCCACGCTACCTATCACATCGTGGCAGTTGGTGTCTTCGACCTGTTTGTACCTCTGCCTGCCTGTACATGTACATGTACGGACGTGAAATTACTTTTTTAGTTTTATATTATTATAAGATAGTGAACAAGAAAGCTTTTTTCTTATAATATGAGATAACTGTAACCTAAAGATACGATAGAAAGTTTTGCAGTGACTCGTCTTGATAGGTACCATCACCTAACCTATTCCTGCCGCCATAACGTCAGTGTTTGCTATTGACGTACTTTGGTTAAGCGAATAAGATAGCCGTATACTTTACTTTTGCTCGAGGAATGTGGTGTTACATCAGGATTTATTTTTTTTGTAAGAAGCGATCACATGTTTCCAATATAGGTATAAACAACTAGACCACTGGTGGTAGAATGTTTTAAAGTAACTTGTCTGGATGCTCTTTAAATTAGTGCTTAGTGCTTTTTGATGTAATGACAGTGTTTTTTAACATGCAATTTTTTCGTTTAAAAGAGTTGCCGTTAGCCCTATCGGGCAAGGTAGACTTTCATAATAGGCCTAACACGTCGGCCACAGGGCAGTGAGTGCAGTGACCTATCTGTGGTCTATGCTGGCCAAGAACGTCTCTTACTACTAGTAGATCCGTGTGTTTGTTTGTTGTCTCTTATCACACGCAACAGTAAATAAAGGGCAAACTAGGCAGGAACTTAATTAAATTATATTTTATTTCCTATCATTGCAGGTTCACAAAACTATGATTTATTAAAAAAAAAAGTTTGTTTAAGATTAATAATTATCAGCCGCGCCGCCACCTTAATCACTGCGAGTAGGTACAATTTATCACTTGCGTATATAATAAAGTTTTGATCTAATCGACAAACCAAATTTAGAAGTGTTTTAGTACTTTCCATATTTTTTCTACGTTCAATCATTAGCAAATAACTTCAAATTCTGTTTCTTTTTATGTTGCTGTACACTTAAGACCTTAAACGATTCACTATATTTTTTAATAAATTCAAAAAACTGGAGTTTACCAATTCGATTATACGTTGTTTTAATTTTTTTTGTATGTTCTGTTGCTTGATTTGAGGTATTTTTCGGAAAGCTAGATCATGATTTCAAGTTTTCCCTATGTTAATTTTCTCATGATTTAGTGGTTTTTCATCTCATCATTTAGTGGTTATTGAGTTATACTTAATAATAATACAAAAATATTTGTCTATAATATTCGATTCATTATAAATGTTGACGTCAATATGTTGGACCATCTGCGAATCATAAGCTATCTTTCGAAAAAAATAATTATCAAATAGCGGCCTATTAATATTTAAATGATTGTAATGTTTTTTTTTTATTGAAGATTGTTTAAATTATTTTTTTTATTGAAGATAATGTGTGACAATTAATTGATTGGAGTGTTTTTTTGCAGTTGTACTGTGCTTAAATCTTAGAATTGATCGTATTATGTGTTGTTGTTGTTGTAGAGTTAGAAGTCTCGACAAAAACTATATAGGTATACCTAATTAAGACAACATTGGACTTTTTTTTGACTTTGGATAAGCGAAATATATTTCAATCCTACGTAAGAAAGTCTATTTGTCTCTCAAGTAAGTAACACGACAGTGAGTACTGATATTAATTCGACAGGAATAGGTAATTCGGGCGAGTTGTTGCATACTCTTCTACCACCTAGCCGTGTCTTAAATATTTAGAAACCAAAATTATTTTCACCGTCAAACGACTTCTGATAAAATTGCTCATTCTATTATAATTTACTAGCGACCGGTTCCGGCTTCGCACAGGGATAAAATATACATATAAGCCTTCCTCTTCAATCACTTTATCTATTAAAAAAAACGCATCAAAATCCGTTGCGCAGTTTTAATTATTTAAGCATACAAAGGGACACAGGGACAGAGCAAGCGGCTTTGTTTTATACTATGCAATGGAGTGATGTAAGCGCCTTTGAGTATTAAAACTCAAAGATAAGCGCAGTAAAAGTGCAAAAACCAATTTCAACTAAATCAGTAGGTAGGTACCACTTCGCGATTTGGTCATTCTTTTTTGAAAGACAAATTTTTGACTTCGTCAGCACAATCGAAAAATTTATGCATTTATATCTATACTTGTTATCGTCGGCACTTGGTGGAATTCCATTGTATACACATTTTTTTTAGAAAAACGCTTGTACTTTTCCACTATACACTGTATTTAATACTTTATTTAATCTTCTGAAAAACTTACATGTAAATTACCCAGTACAAGTTCCGCCTAACTGTGATGCAGTTTGTTGGCGATGCACATATAGCCAACCGGTTTCACTTTACAGCATCACCAGGGCTTTATAACTAAAGATAAAAAGTCTTCTATTATTTATTTATTTATTTATCTGTAAACTCAAAAACCAATAGTTACGTTACAATCACATTAAAATGGGACCTCGCCTCTGTGGACTAGCGGTTCAAGTGCTGTACTTCACTGCATGAGGTCCCGGGTTCGAACCCCGGGTCGGGCAACAAAGCGAAAATTTGGGTTTTCTAATTTTCTAATAATAAAAATGTTGCTCGGGATTGGATATGTGTCCGTTTGGCTGGCCAGTTGGATATAGGCATGTCACCTATTGGCGATAGGCTTGCCACCTATCACACTGTGAGACTTAGTGTCTTCGGCTAGTCGTGGGTGCCCTGGTTGTGACTCTGCTTACTTCTTCGGGGATATGGGCGTGAAGACACTTAAAATAGGACCACCTTAGAATCATTAATTATACAGGGTTAATCTGAAAGGACCGGCCAATTTTCATATTAAAAGGTTAAAGGCTTTAATGGTTATGCATTTTAAATATTAAAGCCAAATTTTAATATTTAATTTTATAAAATATATTCATTTAAAACAGTCCACAAAAGTGTTTTACTGGTTGGTTCGCCATGCCGTACTTAGTACAGCAGTACCTGCTATTTAAATTATGCGTTTCGGCTATATTCGTCAAGTTTCAGGAATCCGAATGAATTTTAAAAATATCTGCACTCCATGGGGATCAGTTTTTTACTTGGCTTTCGATAAAACCACGGTTTTTATTTTAATTAAATTTAGCTGGTACTTTAAATGTCTGTATACTTAATTTTCTTAATCTTTTGTTCTTTAAATCGATTAATAACCGAGTAATTGCTTAACAAACATAGAGAAAAATAAATAAAAATCTTACAGTCAAATTTAGAACCTCCTTCCTTTTTCGAGCCGGTGAAATAAATAAACATCTCTGTACAAATTACACAAATTGAATCGAATCCCAAAGTAAGCAAATTATGTGCTTGTGTTATGGGTGTTAGTCAACGATACTAATACATAGAAATACGTAAATAGATACCAGAATAAATTTAATAAACACCCAGACCCGGAAATGCAGACTTCTTATGTTCATCACACAAATGGCTGCCCTCGTCGGGAATCGAACCCGAGCCTCGTGGTTGGTCGATGCAGTTAGGCGAGTACGCTAGCCACTCGACCAACGAGGCGGTCAAAAAATTTAAAATGTAAATACTTACATTTGTGATTGTAATTTCCTGTATAATTCCAACTTGTTTTTGTGGCCACTTCATAAGGCACACACACGTCGCAAATGATTTGTGGGCCTATAAACACGCCCAAGCTTACATTACCGTCCACAGTGGTAGAAAACGATCAGTTTTATGATCTTCCTGGAATAAGTCTTGAAAATATGCGTATATTTAACTACCCACTGATAAAGATTCCTCTGCAGCCAGCCTTGGACTTGACTTCTTGAGACCCCGGTTTCGATTCCCAAGACAGGCAACAAAAAAAA
>NJDD01002499.1:123901-143620 GCA_002245505.1 Calephelis nemesis
TCTGCCGACGGCTGTACTCCGGCGTCGTACGGAGTATGGCCCTGTATGGGGCACCTGTCTGGGCGGACGCCCTCGGTCGCGCCAACAAGACCCTGGTGCGACGTCCGCAGCGGGTCATCGCGACCAGGGCGATACGCGGATACCGGACGGTGTCCTGGACGGCGGCATGCGTCCTCGCGGGAGACCCGCCCTGGGAGCTCCAAGCGCGTGCTCTTGCCGACACATACCTCGGTATCGTCGGCGAGAGCGTGCGGGGAGCCCCTGGCGTGTGAGGACGTGAGGCGCATGCAGAGGCAGGCGTGGGAGACCACGTTGGAGCGGTGGAAGGAGGACCTAGCCCCACCTGTCCCTGGACAGGCGACGGTGGAGGCTATCCGACCGGTCCTCTGAGGGTGGTTGCAGCGGCGGTTCGGGTCGCTGAAGTTCCGACTTGTGCAGGTGCTCCGGGCACGGATGCTTCGGAAAGTATCTGCACAAGATCTCGAGACGGGAGGCGACCCCCGCCTGCCACGAGTGCGGGGCGCCAGAAAATACGGCGTCCCACACGCTAGAAGAGTGCGTCGCATTCGAGCAACAGCGGCGTACTCTCTCAGCGATCGTAGGAGAGGACCTCTCGCTGCCGAGCGTAGTCAACGCAATGCTCGGTGGTGACAGGTCCTGGCTGGCGGTAGTCTCCTTTTGCGAAGATGTGATGACGCAAAAGGAGACCGCGGAGCGGGCCCAGGAGGACGATCCCAACTCAGGCCCGTTCCGGCGCAGGCGGACCGGGGGCGCGAGAAGGCTGTTCATCCGCCTTCAAAGTGCTTCCGATGCGGGGCTGCCGGGGGGAGTCGGGGGACTTCCTCTGAGAGTTATGAGTTCCTTCCGCGAGTATGGGATTCACGCTTTTCTGAATTTCCAATGCAGTTTCTCCCTCGAAAACCAATATGACGTCATCCGCAAATGCCTGTATAAGGTATATATACAGGCATTTGCGGATGTTTTCCATTGATCTTTTCAATGTCTTTAAGCAGTGGGTCAAGCAGGACGTTCCATAATATTGGACCACATATCGAGCCCTGAACACAACTCTTAGATGTTTTTCTTGTGACTTCTACTCCCGCGTATCTTAAATTCACGACACGGTCCTCCAGGTAGCTGTCCATCATTCTACTGATATTTATGGGGCATCCCTCGTCGGCCAGTCGGACTTTGATTTTGGGCCACCATGCGTTATCAAAAGCTCCCTCTATGTCCAAGGAAACCACTGTAATGATTTTCTTCTGATTCAATTTAACACGTATGTGGTTTACGAGTGCATAGAGGGAGTCTTCTGTGCCGGTTTGAGGCTTAAATCCGTACTGTTGTTTACAGATCCTAGGGAGGATGCGCCACTTAAGTCTATTCACTATTATTTTTTCCAGAAACCATCACTGGCAGTAACCCTATTGGTCTATAGCTTTTGGGCTCTATATAGGTTTCCTTACTGTGTTTTTTGAGCACTATGACAGTTGCTTGCTTCCAAATCTTTGGAAAATAGCCCAGTCTGAGACAGGTGTTTGCCATTGACAGGTAAAGTTCCGGATTATGCTTTATCGTGTGTAGACATATGTCTGGCGTTAGACCGTCAGCTCCTTCTTGGGATTGAAGCTTTTGACTGCTATGTCTAGTTCTTGTTCCGTAAATATTGGATCATACGTTTCATTATAGTCCGTTATATTTACTTGGTCTGCCATTTTTCCGACTTCTTTATGTTCTGCTTCGTCCTCGTTTGTCGGATCTTCTGGGTAGAAGACTTCAGCAAGATATTTGGCGGATTCCTGTCCACTCTGGACAATCCCGTTTCTAATTAGTGGAACATCATCTTGTCTCTTAGTAGTGCGCCCAATGACTCGGTATATGCCTTCCCACATACTTTCACGGTCCTGTTTCTGACAGAAGTTTCTCCAGCTTTCAGTTTGAGCTTCTTTTAATTTTGTTTCATACTTGTTGCAGGTACTCATCGACGGTTTTCTGTCTACGGTCTGGTGCTGCATTTCGGATTCTTCGTCTCTTCGTGTTCACCTGCTTCTTCAGACTGGCGAGCTCCTCCGTTCACCAAGGTAAGTTTATTTTATTATTTTGCTTTATTTTGGGTATGCTTGTGTTACTTGCTTCTTTTATTATGTTTATGTACTGTATAATTTTGTTTTCTAAATCATATGTGTTATTTATTATATCTATTTCTGTTTTATTGATATTTTTACTTTCTAGAGATTGAGCCAATTTCGAACGAAATTGGTCCCAATTTGCTTTACTAGTATTATATATACGTGTAGTTCTATATATTTCAACTGCTTTTGATTGCTTAAGGCCTATTTTAAAGGTGATGCCATTGTGGTCGGAGCTAGTCAGTCCTTCCTCTACTTTCCAATCTTCTATATAGGCTAATAATTTTATCGAGCATGCTGTTATATCCACGAAGCTTGAGAACTCTTTACCACCCCTGACCGTATAGAAGGTTGGTGTTGTACCTTCATTGAGCACCTGCATACTTCTTTCCTCAAGAAGTCCCGCCATATCTTCTCCCCTCCCATCAATTTTACTTCTTCCCCACCATGAGCTCTTGGCATTGGCGTCTCCTCCAATGATGATTTTGGAATTTTCCCTGTTTTGTAGTATTTTTTTTCAGTTTTTTTAGATACGGTGTGATATCCTTATCATGCTCAAGGTAAAATGACACGACTTCCATCTCCCATGCCAGTGTTTCCATTTTTACAACGGTAATATTTGTGGTGGTGCTTTTGGGACATAGTGTCACTTTTATATTACTGTCGAATACGATTATTGCCGCTTTTACAGGATCTTTTCTCTCCTTCTGACACTGGTAGACTCGCGTACTTCCGTATTCTCTCACTCTACCTTCCGCCCCTATATATGACTCTTGGACAAGTGCGAAGGCCATGCCTGTTTTTTTTGCATGCAGAAGTAATTCCTGCATTGCCAGTTGTTTTCTTTGTAGCTTTATTTGTGAAACAAGGTATGGCCTTAACCTTTTTTTTTTTGGTGGGGAAATCTATCATGGCTACCCGCCGCTTTCGGGGGAAGTGGCGGGTTATGTCAGACTCCTACTGACTAAAACAACTAATTATACCAGGGCTTCCCAAACTATGCGTCGCGACGCCCTAGGGCGTCGTGGCACTGTCCCAGGGGCGTCGCGGGTCAAATACGACCGAGTGGAGCTAGTTACGAACCCACCAGAACCTGTTACTAGGGTTGTCCTTATTGTAACTGGTAACTAGTTTTAGGCCACGGGGTGAGGGCTGGGTTAAGGGGAGTCGTAAAAGCTAATAGAGATTGTAGTATAAGTGATAAGTATTTTTGATCCATAGAAACCCCCTCTCTCCTCCCCAGGGCGTCATTTAAAAATAGCATGTCCTAAGGGCGTCACAGTAGAGATAAGTTTGGGAAGCCCTGAATTATACAATGCAGTCTTCATTACCAACGCGAAAATTAATTATATTATATAAATCGCGATTGCAAATAATTTTAATTTTCAACCGACGAAAAAAGAAGGCGGTTCTCAATTCGACCCGTATGTTTTCTTCTATGTATGTTACTCGATTATTCCGGTGTTTGTAGACGGATTTTCAAAACTGTTTTTTTTAATTGAAAGCCTATACTCCCGCGATGGTCCCATTATAATTTGGTCCAGGTCTACATTAGCATTCATGAGAAAACCACATATGTTCCAAATTTGAAGTCGGTTTTTTGCAGATTTACTGCGTTTAAGTTATATTTTCAAATTTTGACATATTGTTGAGTTAGAAAAATCTGTAATAATGAATGAATTATTTAATAAATATTCATTCGTGACTGTAATTATTGATTTACTAGCTGTTGCCCGCGGCCTCGCCCGCGTGGTTAATGATTCCAGAGGCACATTTTTGGGTTAAGAACTATTCTATGACGTGTTATTCCATGTTACCCTCTATGTATGTGCCAAATGTCATAAAATCGATTGTTTTACAGTTTTATTATGTGTACTGATTACGAGCATTTTAGAACTCGTTTGGTGACGTCACTTGGGCTAATCGTAGGTGTCCTGGTTGTGTTTCTTCTCATTTTCGAGGTGTGCGGGCCAGGCGAAACTTTAGTTTATCTATAGTTAGTAATAACTTTTGGTTAATGTAATAAGTGACCATAAATTATAAGTATTATTAGCAGACCCGGTTTTTGTTACATTAAAATAATATTGCGACTTTACTCAATCCAATGTTATGTGTGTTATTCCATCTTTGAAGTGTAATCAAACTGTTATAGACTATAGAAATTTGATTAAAATCTGTTAAGTAGTTTAGGAGTCCATTGAGGACCAACAACCTGACGTGTAACTTATATAAGTAATAAGATCGTATACTAACGTAGCCGACACACTTTATGGCGCTTGCAATATAGCAAACTGTAATCCTACGTAATTGATTGTCCTCTCAGCTCCTTATGCTAGTTTGACAGCTGTCTAATGTTACTACCGTAAGCTCGGAACGGAAAATGGCAGCAACGCGAAATATTTACCGACGTTCACAAAATGTATGATTATTCAGAAACCAATTAATGATTTTGCTCGGTGTAAAAAGAAAACTGTAGTTTAATGATGCCTTTTTTTTTCTTTGAAATACAACTTGATATGTTATCTCATAGTTTTGTTATTTCCAGTCAAAACATAGAAATCTGATTTCACACGACATGCCTACATAAATATGAACATAATTTAAATATTACCCAATAAACATACTATAACTTATGTTTTTTGAAATTGTTAATATATTTCTAAAAATACTATGTATATATGCAGTTTTATAACTTTTATACAATTTATAATTAATAAATAGTCATAAAGGTATCCAAGTTTTTGTGACTGGTGGCATTCCGACACGGAATTCCAACTTCAGCGAAATCACAGATCTTATATTTATTTCTCGAAAAAACTAGGTCTAGTTGAAGAAAATATACTAATTTTATCATAAGTTACACAATTGTGCTTGTGCAATTGTGCAATTGTGTATCCGTTAGCCCGCAGCACAAAAAACATCCCCCGCAGTGGGGACTCGGGCCGTACGTCAAGTGTCCCACACGCCGTCACTCAACAATACACAACAACTTCTCTATGTACTCGAACATGTTAAGACTGCTGCAGTTAATTTTTGTATGGTCCATATCATGTGATATTGAGATGTGTACATGGATATTTTGTACAATAGTGATATTTTAAAAGACGTTGACGCCTATTACGTTAATAATAATAGTTATTTTGTTAACCGTCTTAAAAAGAAGGATTTAATATAAGTATTTGATGTTTTAGTTTTTATTTTTTTTAGTTTAAGTTTTAGCCCTGATGATACTGTATAAGCGAAAGCGATAGGCTATTTACATAGTAATATATTATAAGTGATACGTAAAACAGTACAAGTGTTTCTTTGGTTAAACATATGAAGGAATCAATATGTTTGAACCCACATTTTTTAAGTCTATGTTAATCGATTTCGCCGTTATTTTTGAACCAACTCCAATACTATTTATTTCATGCATAACAAAAGATGTTCCCATTGCCATTAAGTCTGGATCTGATGATGGGATCCTGGGAAAATCGAGGAAAATATTCACTTTTCGTGTACATTTCTACGTTATTACTAAAATCGAACGCAGTTTTAGAACGCTCTAATAATGTACCTATCTTATAATATTTAAGACGCAATATAAAAACAGACAGTTTTACACTTCACTAAGTCTATTTGGTATTACGAACAAAACTACTACTACTACATACTTATTACAGTGCACATTCCGCTTGCAAGTGAAACTCCATTTTCGTTAAAGAGTTAATTAATAGACTTGCAACGCTTTACAGTTTACGAGTATATTTTGCAGGGAAAGGTTTGAGTTTAAACTACGTTAATACTATTAAATAAACGGTGTAATATTAATAGTAAAACATCAGAAGAGTCGGGGAGAGGAGGGACCAGTTTACTTTCCGGATCTGGTGAGCAGCGGGGAGAATTTCAGGGCGCTCAGCAGTGTTTCCAACCCCAGTGAATAGAAAAGCAGTAGATCAATCTTAAAAAAACAGTAGAAAACAGTAAAATTACATTTTTAAAACAGTAAATCTACTACATATCTCAAAAACCTTTCAATTGGGACATAGAATTAGTTATATAGATGTATACGTTAACTACTGCAGCACTACCAGTAGTACTTCTTTAATTAACACATTTTGTTTATAAAGTACATTATTGAAAAAAAACAACATAATTATATTATTCATTAAATTAAATCATTAAAATCATTAAAAATAGGTGATCAAAATTACAAACATTGTTCATTGTTGTGTATTACACTATCCTAAACATATTCTGTTTCATCGTTTTTGTTAAAATCGTACATCCTTTTATTAAAAATTTTCATATGATTTTCAGTAGCATCAAATGCGTAACATTTGTCTATTTCAGATTTTGTACGTAAAATGCCTTTGATATTTTGTATTAATAACAACACTGGCATAAAAAACAGTAGAAAATCGTACTAAAACAGAAAACAGTGTTGTCACGTCAAAAACAGTAAATCTACTGTTAAAACAGTAGAGTTGGTAACACTGGCGCTCAGAGAGTTCGCGCATGCGTGGCATGACAAGAGAACAACCCTGGAGGATTAATGCAGTACCTCAGAAGCATAACAATGTAAGTCCGTTTTTTACCGTTTTCTGCTTCTCGGTGATTTGTATAGAACTTCAAAAGGTCTTTCTAACGATTAAAACTGTATGTTCAAAAAGTTATCATAAGCTTGATTTTTCAAATTGTGTAACACTGTAAGCATATGTACTATTTCTAAGCATTTAATTGTAAGTGAGATGCAGTAAAATGTCATAAGAAGTACGAAAACAATTTACTGTATGTGTGACGATACGTGATTGTTATTGGAAGAAGGAATGATAATTGACATGGGCATTTTAAGTTAAGTGTGGAGTTACATTATTTTGCGGTTAAGATTTGATGTATAAAAGGAATTAAATTATATTGCACTGATTACTAAGCATTGTATTTAAGTGTGTTGAAAGTTACATTGTTTTGTTAATATATTTACAAAACGACATTATTTGCATTGTAGTGTAACTGTGGAGTTATGGGTTACGTAAAATTTGAAAAGCAGGAGCGAAGTATCTTAACTATCAGGTTCCCATCTGATTATTATTTTTCTTCCATTCTTAACACAATAAAACTACATGAGAACGAAGACGACTAATTTTATCAACAATCTCCAGCTAATAGCCGTAGTAATCATCCTAAGCAGTAGATTTCTACACAAAACAAACAAATACGAAATCCAAAAGCTTCTTATCTTCAAGACAAAAAAATTTGACATATTCGCAGATATTCGACACAGTCCATGAGTCATGCTTTTCAGCTTCTTCTTTTGTGCCGGTCTCCAGTAAATAACTATGCTCTCGTACAAGATAATCTTCTTTATCTCCAACAATAACCAGTTTACTTGAACTCAGGGTACCTTAACTCAGTGAACCTGAGCTCAGTATACTTACTTGAACTCAGTGTACCTGAACTTAGTGTACTAACTTGAACTCAGTGTACCTGAACTCAGTGTACCTGAACCCAGTGTACTTGAACTCAGTGTACCTGAACTCAGTGTACCTGAACCCAGTGTACTTGAACTCAGTGTACCTAAACTCAGTGAACCTGAACTCAGTGTACCTGTACTCAGTGTTCCTGAACCAAGTGTTCCTGAGTATACACTGGAGTCAGGACTGTGGTTTGTGGCTGACTTTGATTGGATACCTCTTAGAATTACTAATTGGGCAAACAAAAGTCCTTCCGTTTCTTTTGTGATGGAAGGGGATAGTCATTCTTATGGTGAAAGAAGCTCTGTAGATCCAAGAAATGTACCTCTATCGTAAGGTTCTTCTTCCTCTTCTGCAGATTTAGGCTAAACCAGCCGATAGTATTTAGAACTGGAATGGAACATCACTAAAATGCATAATGATTATCTTTAGAAATGTACTGAAGATCAGGTTTCTAGTGAGTTAGTTGGCAAAGAATGGTTGTATCGCAAAATATTTAACAAAGAATTCAATCTTGCATTTTATTACCCCAGTAATGATACATGTAACAAATACAAACAGCTACTGCAGCAAGAGACTAATCTAAATGAAATGAAGAATCAGAAAGAGATGAATCAGAAACACTTAAACGATTCTAGTAACAGATATAATCTAGAGAAAAAAGACAAAGAAGACATCAAACATTTTAAGAAAAAGACTGGCTATGATGCTGGATGTGAAAAAATGTTTGACTACTCCTCTGTTGATTAAACTGAGACGTATTATTTGAGAAAATTGTGGGTACTCAATGAAAGTTGCAATGACCCAAAACTCTCTTGCTGCGTGATGTGGATTGAATTATCTTGTATAATTGAATGGGTTTTGAACTATTAGGCCCATCAGTAAAAGAAATAACAATTTGATCTGATAATTGTACTGGGCAAAATAGGAATACAATACTGATATATTGCTATTTTTGGTTTCTTACATACACCAACCTTAACCTAAACCAGCATTAGTAATAGTGAGATCCGAGAAAGAGTGGGATTGAAAGAAAGTGTTGGTGTTAAAATGCGAAAGGGCATGCTCCGCTGGTTCGACCATGTGGAAATAATAACAGATGAAAGATTGACAAAGCAGATATACAATGCGAATGTGGATGGATGTACCTACATACCCCCGATGTATATACATACCTACCTACCTACCAGGAAGCAGAACAGGTTTGTCAGGATCGTGACGTCTGGCACTTGATACTCTCTGCCTACCCCATAAGGGACTTGGCGTGAAGATATGTTTGTATATATGTATGTATGTATGTATGTAAAAAAGGTTTTGTGTAAAAAATCTTAAAACTAAACAATGAAAAATAATACTTTAATGTCGTATCTGTAATAAGTCTACAATCGTATATTAGTATAACACTGTAAGTGAATGCAGTTTTTTTTAAGTTGTTGTTTTAAGTATTAATAAATAAAAATTAAAAAGTAATTGTTCAAAATGGTAATGCAGAATAACTTTATTTTAATATAAATAAAAGTGATAATTCATATTTTTTATTGTTTTAATTTAAATGATCGTTAAAGTCCACACATCACAAATTATAACACAAAATCGTTCATTGTGTAAAATGGTGACTGAGGCACTTATAGTTTTTTGCTTCTGAGGTACAGAATGAAAAGAAATAGAACAGAAAGAGGAGGTGACACAGGACCACAGGAATAGAGTGAAATAACTTGTAGAGAGTCAAGAAATGCACGAGGAAGAGAGCCTAAGGGCAGACCACGTGCATCTCTCACAATTCGGCTCTTATAACCAAGAAGGTTGGTGGAGCCATGGGTGGTTGGTGGGTCGTGTCCTACTCTTCTTTGAGCGATACTGCCCCGTGAAGGAGCGGATTTGCTCGCGCTGTAATTGTGAGGGACATTCCGCAGGAGACTGCAAGAGCGATGAAGTGAGGTATGCGACGTGCGTGCATTTTAAACGGCCTGCAGGAGGACAATGTACCATGTCGCCTGAGTGTCCGGCGAGAAAGCACGGCAGAGGATAGACTAATATCACGCACTAACTATGGATTGTGAGCCCAGTACAATCCGGATGGGACAAATAAACCTCCAGGGTCAGAGGCGGCAACCTCGAAGATAACGCAGGTAGCACAAGAGATAAACCTAGACATATTGCTAGTCCAGGAGCAGTATGACACTAAATGTGAAGGAATTATTCAAATAGGAGATAGGCTGATGGCGGATATATTAGTACGAAACTGATACTTAACTGTATTACGCCACCTAAGTAATGAACATTTTCTAGTCATCAACGTTAAGTACATGTATTTTAAGGTATACCTTATATCAGTTTATTTCAAATATAGCGATAAAATGGGGAACGCCAATATTATAAGAGGTGTTGACTCCAACGCCCACTATCCACCTTAAAAAGCCAGTACTAGTGTAGGGTCTGTAGACTTAACACCTTTAAATTGATAGATTGATGGATGAATTAAATAACTTGTTTGATATAAAATTATATTGAGTTCAAATTGCTAATGATAATGTGACGCGTGCGCGGACTTGATGATGTTTTATTGAATTAAGTAAATGATTTACATTATAAAATGAAATTTGTCGACGCTGCGATATGATTATAATATGCATTCTTGTACGGTGGCCCGTACAACTTGGGTAGAGGCCCAGACTCCGAGCATCGACGACGGGAAATGGAGGGATTCATCATGGGCTTTCTTTCTAATTGAAAATGTCGAATTTGAGCCACCTACATTTTGTGGTGCACAATGGCGAGTCCAACTTACTCTGAGACGGGGGGAGTGGTAGTTAAGAATTGGAAAGTGCGGGTTGGAGCAAGCATTAGCGATCACCAGCTGATCACTTTCAAGGTTGCCAGGAAAAAGAGTAACGATCAAGAGCAAGAAGAGCACCGCGTGGAACAGTGCTGGAAAATGCCTATTGTTTACCGGACTCGGGGGGTGGACTGGGAGTGAAAGCAAGCACCAGCAGAAGATATCTGCACTCAAATTGCGAGACTGATGGCGCGGTAAGCGAATACATGTATAGGCAGTGTTAATCCCTGTAACCGTGGCAACGTATGGTGGAGCGACGAGCTGGACAAGCTCCGGAAAATTGTTTGCCGTCTATGGCAGCGTTACAAGGGCAGGGATGACGAGGATGTGTGTACATCGCGATGCTCGTACGAAGTACAGGAAAGCAGTGCGTAATGCGCAAATGTCGTATTGAAAAGACCTGGCCGACTTGGGCAACGTGGATCCCTGGGGTATTGCATATAAGACGGCGATAGGTAGCATGAGGCCACCAAGTAACATGATACATTTATCTACCTTTTCAAATACTTTTAAACCACACAAGTCAATCGGTTACATATTCACAAAGCCGCCGGTGATGCAACACTAATTACCATTATTAAATAACAATGTTAATAACATAATAGTCACAGAACATCACATGACTCTGTGATGTTCTGTGACTATGCTATTTTACTATTTGTGTTTTAAAGCTAAACACCACATAAATGTTAGACATTAATTTCGTCAACATTAAAAACTAGGACAAAAACGTCAGACTTCAATTTCTGCATTGTGCCTACATTTCAAATTTCCTTGAGCAATATCTGGTTATAATTATGTAACTCCGATAATATAATTAATTAACCTTGGTTACATTGAGTGTGCAGTGTACAGTGTCGTAATCGATATCAATCTTAGTTTTTAAATGGAAACTGATTTGTGATTTTGAATTATACAAGGTACAAATAACTTAGTGACGTTTGTTTTTGAATACTTACACTTAGGGTTTTTTTTCTGTGAGCTGATGCTGAGCTTTAAGAATCACAATTAAGAAAATAAAAATGTTAATAATCACATTTACAAGGTCTTTCATTGGATAACGTCACACAATGCATTTATTATATTTTTTAATTAGTTACATACATATCTTCACGCCAAGTCTCTTACGGGGTAGGCAGAGAGTATCGAGTGCCAGACCTCACGATCCTGACAAACCTGTTTTGCTTCCTTCACATTCATTAACCTTTTCATACAAACACGCCGGTTTCGGAGACTCTTGACACCACCCTCGGATAATGTCCGATTGATCTGATCGTGAAATGTCAGCCTTGGTCTCCCCGGGTACCTACATCGATCCACATTGGCATTGTATATCTGCTTTGTCAATCTTTCATCTGTCATCCTTTCCACATGACCGAACCAGCGGGGCATGCCCTTTCGCATTTTAACACCAACACTTTCCTCCAATCCCACTCTTTCTCGGATCTCACTGTTACGAATGCGGTCAGCGAGCTCTACACCACAGATTTTCCGTAGTGCTCTCATTTCGACCAAATTTATCCTACTTTCATGATCTTTCTGACATATCCAACTCTCGCTTCCATACAATATAACTAGTAGTATAGAGTCTAGCTTTTTGACTCAAAACCTCGCTTTGGAGTAGCTTACCCAACGCTCCATTCACACTTTTCCCTGCACTTACTCTCCTCTCTACATCCGCGGTGTACCTTCCATCCCTGCTAAAAGCACAACCAAGATATACAATTTCATTCACTTGTTCCAGCACTAGCACATCAACCAAAACTCTTACATCCGTTCTGGCTACGTCTCTTTCAAACACCATTATTTTGTTTTTTCAAATATTTTTTTTCAGTTTTCATCGCATTCAAATGTAAGCCCCTTTCTTTACAACCTCCTTCCATAACTGTGACCAGTGTTTGCAGCTCAGATGGTGTAGAGCCCAAAAGTACAGCATCATCTGCATAAGAGCCCGTTCACGACCTTGCCGCTGTGAGCGGCAGCTTAGTGCGGAGCGGCGTGCGGTCGAATCAAAATCATACAAATGTTTTAAGCACGCCACGAAATACCGCTCGCAGCGGAACCGCGCGCGGTTTTGTCCGGGCGGATCGGTACAGCGGCGCGCGGTTTGCAGAGCGGCGGGAACAAACGTATATTAAGTGACTGAATGCGACGCCACGAGACAGAGCGGCACAGACGGCGGTGCGTGGGGAGCGTATTCAGTAGAATAAAATATTTTAGACGATTTTTGTAGCTAATATGTACACGGAGGCTTTTATCGCAGAAGTTATGTCCAACATAAATATAAAAAGGTTGTAGGAAGAAATAAAACAATGTTTTCTAGAATTTAGTGATAAGTTACCTTCAATTAACAGCTATATAAATAAAAACAATGATGTCAAAATGTGTTGTTTTCAAAACAAAGATAGGATAATTTAGGTAACGGATTACCATTTGACCGCCTCGTTGGTCGAGTGGCTAGCGTACTCGCCTAACTGCATCGACGAACCGCGAGGCTCGGGTTCGATTCCCGACGGGGGCAGCCATTTGTGTGATGAACATTGAGATGTCTGCATTTCCGGGTCTGGGTGTTTATTAAATATATTCTGGTATCTATTTAAGTATTTATATCTATTAGTATCGTTGACTAACACTCATAACACAAGCAAATAATTTACCTACTTTGGGGTAAGATTCAATTTGTGTAACTTGTCTAGGGATTTTTATTTATTTATTATTATATTATTATATTATTATTGACCATGTTCTGAATATCCCCCTTTACCACTGCCGCTAACCGCTACTGAGGTTACGTGGCGTGTACAACGCTTCCGCTCCCAGCTCGCCGCTCTAGACCGAAAGTCGTGAACAGGCCGTAAAGCAGGCAGTTCACCACTTGGTCAACCATACGCATTCCCACATTCAATGATCTTAACCTTTGCAGACCTTTGTCCAAATACAAGATAAACAAGCGTGCTGACAACACACAACCCTGCTTGATATTAACATCACCCCAATATTAACATCAAACCAAGGCGATGTGTTGCCATCCACCCGCACAAATGCTTTACAGTCTAAATACATTGACTGCACCGCACGCAGCAGGGACTGGCAAAATGTCCTAAAGTTCCTTAAGTACAACCCTATCAAACGCTTTTTCGAGATCCACAAAACCGCAGAAAACCCTCTGACCCACAGCCAGATGCTTCTCTACAATGTTGCGGAGCGAAAACACTTGATCCGTAGGTACATCCTCTTCCAGATCAGAAACCGCTTTGAGCCTTCCACAATGTTCCATCGGACATCCCTTGCATTTTCCTTTCAACTATTTTTCCATACACTTTTGATGCTAAACTGATCAAACTAATGGTTCTGTAACTTGTACAATCCATGCTTGAACCCTTGACTTTATACAAGGGCACGATGACCGCACGTCGCCAGTCTTCGTGTACTCTGCCGGTCTTCCAACATTTGTTACAAAGAACCCAAAAAGAGTCCCGGACGGCAGGACCACCAAGTTTGGCTAAATCTCAGCTGTAACCATATCTACTCCCGCAGCCTTATCATATTTCATACTTCTTATCGACCATTCAACTTCTTCCATCATAATGCCGTCAGATGCCTCCGCTATTTATAAAATCGGAATTAGTAAGTTTTTTAATTAGTTCCCTAAACTTATCATATAACTAATCACCAACAAACGTACGAGCGTGACTGTACCTGCAATAATACGTTCAATAAAGTAGGTCATTAGTGTGTTTGAAAACACCGCTTTTTTGTAGTCATTCGAATTTGTTTGGATAACCAGCGTTTGAGTGGCTGTTTTGGTTCATGTTTAAATTTACTTAATGCGAAATATTTGAAACTGGATATTTATCTTACATATTATTTAACTAAACGCACTAATTTTTGGTTAAGACTTAAACATCTTAGGTTGAGCCAGTAGGTGTGCAGTAACGTCAAACTTAGGGCGCCGTTTTTTGACTTTAACTCATGTTATTCAAAAACGCATATATGTATGCAATGTAATTTTCGGAGACCTTATATATTTTCTAATTCAGGCGCTCATTTTTTTTGATTTTTGGAAAAGCCGCGATTACTTGAAAATTACAAATATTTTTTTAAATCTAATTTTGTCACAAATACGCACAAATTAAGAGCTATTTGTGCGTGTTTATTCTACAAACGCACATACAATAAGTCTTTGAGATTCGCGATTCTGCAAAACGTTACCGCAACAAGAAACGCAATATCTCGAAAACCTGAAGACGCACAAATTTTATTTTTAGCTCACAAATTTGCTCAAATATAAGCTTTCTGCTTATGCGCAATTTTAACACTCCGATAATTACTTTAGATTTTTCTTACTCAACGTTACCCCAGTAGAAAGCGTTTTTTTCGTTAATTTCTTTAGTTTACATTTCTTTAATTTATTTTTTTATTTATTTATTCTTTAGTTAAGTTCACATTTTTTTATTCGGCGCACATTTGCAGCAGATCGAGGACTACTTATGTGTCCCACTCATATCACTCTAGATGCTACTTTCTTGCTGGGGTAACGTACACCAGGTACTCGCGCTCAAAACTTTGTTGGTGATTTATTATATGACCAAATTTTGGAAACTAATTAAAAAAATAAATGCAGTCAATGAAAGACCTTGTACGTGTGATAATTAATAATTTAATATTCTTAAGTGTGATTTTTAAAGTAATGGTATCAAATCACAGAAAAAAAGTTAACAACGAATTAATGTTTGTAAACGAAACAACGCGTGTGTTTTGCTTAATGATATGTAGCGTACGTTTTGCTTAATGATGTAGCTACAAAATGAGGGTAGTTATACAATATACCAATGACTTTAACTATGTTAGTCTAAGAATTTTTCAAACGACCCTTGTACATACACTGCATCGCATAGAATATAATACAATTTACTGCGTCGCTTGTACGTCACGAATGATTTCCAGCGGAAGCCTCGTCGAAAGTCGAAAAGTGTTAGTAAAGATAAAGTATTCAATAGAAAACAAATGATTCCCGTTGAACAGGTAAATAAGTGACAACATTTAAAATAAAATACAAAATCTAATAATTTAAAAATTTATTAATAAATTATACTTCATAAGTATATAATAGTTGGGTTCCTACGTCAATGGTTTCACCATTTTTACCCAAAAGTACTTTCTTACTATCAAAATCCACTTGAAATACTAGATCGTCGTCCAAGGCCATGCACCGGATAGCGTAGTCGTCGATCACTGGTATTTTACGGGGACCCGATAACGGATCTTTGTATCGCCACAATGTCAAATTGCTAAGATCTGAAAATAGAAGTAAAACTATTATTTAGATAAGCAATTGTCGTAGATAGATTATGTCGCTAATTGAAAACTAAACTTGTACCACCTTATTAAAAAAAACATAGGCTAAAGTAGTACTAAAGTAAGTTAAGATGATATTATAGTCTGCATCAAAATAGGCCTGCTTCCACTTAGATTAAATCGATTGTTGATTGATGGCAGAAGGCGTTACTTTGCGGAATTCCATACTAAAATCCAAATAAAATTACTTAACTTGCAATTTCTCGCCAAAAAATGCGCGAGTTTGCGCGCGGGTGTGCTTTAGCGAGTACGCTTGGTGGGAGTAGCACTTTGTTGATCTAATAAAACAGTTTAGTGGTGTGTATTGTGTGGAGCTGGATATATTTGGGAGTTTTAGCTTCTGGTAAGGCCAATTCTTTCATAGCGCACTGTTTTGCCTGTTTTGTTACGCCATAATACGTATACATTTTTGACGGGAAATTCTAAATTAAATAATTTTATTTGGATATAAATCAATTGTATTCTAGTTTCATTGCTACCGTAAAATGCCAACGTGTAATTCATAGCACCAATTGAGCACTAAATTATTAGCTGATGTGCCTTTCGCTCCAACTGTATCATAGCGCGGTCACGAATGGTACACTTAATGCTAGCTTAATGAAAAGTTAGCAGTGTTCTCATTTTTAATCCCCTATCACAGCACCAAATATTTGTTATCAGCACTAAATTAGCATTAATTGAGCACTAAATTATTAGCTGATGTGCCTCTCGCTCCAACCATATATTAGCGCGGTCACGAATGGTACACTGCCAGCTTAATGAAAAGTTAGCAGTGTTCTCATTTTTAGTCCCCCTGTCACAGCACCAAATATCTTTTATCAGCACTAAATTAGCACTAAATTTTGAGATATAATACGAGTGATTCTGCCGACTTGACCTTTCTAGCTTTACAGACGTGAACTCAAAGTAAGTACTACGAGGAGAAAAGATCGCTATTTGGTGAACATGATGCTCAAACATCTGTTTTTAACATAAACTTCACTGACGTAAAATAAGCCTTTATTTTGCTAATCCCGCGTAAGTATTGTAACTGTTGTGGCAAATAAACCTCCAAATGACACAAAATGTGACAAGTCTAACTAACGTTACCACCGCCCGCCTCCGCGACCAGAACACGAACTTTGTCAAAGGGTGTGGCAAGTGATTTTGTTTCCCGAGTTCGGACTCGATCCGTGATCAGGAGGCTGATTTTGTATCTCAGTGGCCAACTCAAAATGGAAAAGTGTACATCAACTGACGTCATTTGTGTTTGCTATCTCTATTGTATTTCTGTTGGCCACTGGATAACTGGACAACAACTTTACTTTGTAAGCAGCACAGGCATATTTATCATCCTACCATTTTAAAATATGACTATATTCATAGAAAACAGACTTTGTATCTATTAAAATTACAGGAACATCCTTAAATCTATTCTGTCATAATCATACCATCTTGTGGCACCTTGGCCACAAAACTTCGGCACACCTACAACACCTACTGTTTCTTTTTGTTTTTCTTATGAAATATCATAGGAAGGCAAACAAGCAGATGGATTTCCCCTGGTGGTAAGCAATTTCCGTCGCCTACAGATAACCAAAGTGGTAATGGTGCGCTGACAATTTGATGCAAGGATGTTAGGCCTCGAGCAAAAGTAAGTTTACCGGCTACCTATCCGTTATCCTCCGAACCGGAACACATCAACGGCAAGCAATGACGTTATAGCGTCAGGAATAGGTAAGGCGGTGGTAAAAGCACGAACTAGAAGTGTCTTTATAACCTTTGTACAAACAAATTATACGAGTCATATACACGAAAAATATGATCGATGAGTGTGTAACTGCACGCACACACGAACAAATTATAAAGGTGTCTGAGTTTAAATTAAGCACAGCTTTACATTTTTGATATTGTTATCATTGAAGTATAGTGTTGCCAAATAATGATTTTACTAAAATTGGCGACTTTTCGTTTATTTTCAGTGGTAAAAAGAAGTTTAAAAAAAAAAAAATTATTAACATGTTGAGAATTTCATCTCAAACTTCACCGCGTATCTTCTTTTAGTACAAAATCACACGAATACGCTATCGAAATAGTCATATTTAGCGATCTTTGATATTCCAAAAGTGATCTATTTCACAGCGAGATGACAATATACACTGCCGTCAGGTGATAAAAACTTAAGTTTGTTTTAAATTTATTTAGCACAAATCAATTCAACTTGTTTTAATGAGATGATTACTTTAATTAACATTATGAGTGAAATGTAAGACTTGTTTTGATAAAATGTAGGTACTTAGTTTAACTTCAAGTGACTGTTTTTTGCATCCTATCTTTTGTGATCAATAATTCACGGTGATCATACACAAACTGTTAGTAAATGTTGTTAACATCAATAATTATGTGGCACGTGAAACAAATGATATTTCGTGTCGAAGGTACGACGTAAAACTAAACTGAATTCCTAAACATATTAAGTTTCTTATAGGTACAATATTTATACCTACCTTAACTGGAATTATTGTACACGCCGCGGACGGCCCGTTACTCAGAAACACTGTTTACGTACAATGCCAAAAACCTGACTAAAAGGTGATCACTCCTTCGAAATAATTCATACTTATGAAAAAGGAATTAGATTAAATATTTTGGAACAATTAGAAATCATAAAACACAATAATGTGTCCAGAACATTGTTGAATGAACAAATAAATGTATCGAATTCCCCATTATTACGAATTTTTAGCAGCAATCGAGTCGCATAAAATTCCAAAAGGCGCAACCAAAGCGGCGGCAAGTCACTCCTGTATCGTCGTTTGCACGGTACAGTCGATTTTCTGAGGATGCCTTGGTGTCGAGGCGAAACGTACGTCGAGTGCGATTTGGTGTTCTCTGTGGTGAGTGTTTCGACAAAGTTGGCGAAGGACGTGATAAGTGTTTTTGTTTCCCGGGTTCGGACTCTATTTGTGATCTGGTCGCGGTGGTTGGAGTTGGGAACTTTAAGTAGGGTTGTCACATGTGAAGAACGTGACAATCTATATTGTTTCCCGAGCTCTTCCTATATGTGGGAACGTCAGTTAGGCTTGTCACATTCTGTGTCGTTTGGAGGATTATTTGCCACAACAGTTACACTGCTTACGCGAAATTAGCAAAATAAAGGCTTATTTTACATCTGTTACAATGGATTTCCGCAAAGTAACGCCTGATTCAATAAAATATCTGACTAAAAGGTGTTAACAGCTAGGTGTTTCTTTAAATATTATGACACTACATGTCAGAAAAACATAACTACAGTAATATTATAATTACTTCAGCTAATTAATCAGAACTAAAAACGGTATAAGGCCCCCGCCATGTGTCACAACTCATACTATCATAAAAACGGGCTTGACGTCTTGCCCCGACGTCCCGCCTTTTACTACGACACGAGTTTACTGCGTAAATTACTATCACAGTGTTATTTGTGGAAATGGCGACATAGCTTTGCTATCTATTACATTACGGATCCCAGTAGTACCTTCAGTGTATCTTAGGTGCCCCAGGTGTACCTACGTCCTCTTTTCCAGACGTACCGGCGTGAAGATATTTAGTTAAAAACGGTCGAAACACATTTTTTAAACGTTTTTATGTATCAAATGAGCAATCGCACGTATTTATAGGACCAACACCCCTAGTTTTAGTATTATCAACTTGTTGAGCTAGCTGTCCTTTCACTGTCCCCTTAAGCCAACTTTTTAATTTCCTAAGAATTGAAGTGTTTACGTCAGAGTAATAGAACGTAAGTTCTGCACCGTAGTTAAGTAGTAAGTATTGGAGTGACCTTTGATGAGAGGGCAGTCCCTGGCAAGGGTGGCCTTGAGAGTGGCGACGGTGTCCCCCGTCGCCACGGACACCACCCGCACGAAGAGGCCCGATCGCGGCTGCGGGTTGTGGACCGCCAGCGGGAGGCGCCACCCCGCCC
>NJDD01002499.1:144487-157381 GCA_002245505.1 Calephelis nemesis
CGGTCCAGAGAGTAAGGTAGCCGGTACGCGTACAAAATAAGCCTAACAATCCGGCCACACGAAAGTGACGCACCTATATCATCTATGGTGTCCATAGGTTACGGTTGTCATGTACCATCAGAAAAACCGTGTGCCTGTTCGTTGTCTAAAAAATAAAGTTGCACCATACAGTAGGTGGCGCCACTACGACGGATGAGTTGGCACATAACAAATCCCTTGAGCCACAAACATAGAGTACATTTTCAAGTCGTTAACGCGCATAAAGCATATCGCATTACAAATGCATAACAGTGCAAAGCAGGGTAGGGGCATGCTATATTTTTCTAATGTTACTTCAGTTTGCAAAATAAAGAACACCTTTTGTACTAAGTTCGGATACCGAGGTACCAATGAGAATAACTTACACCCAAAGTATTTATCAGATACTGTATATTGTCTCGCAGAACGGCAGCCTCATCAAACGGCAGGCCCATGGACAGCGCGTCGATACCAATCTTTTCAATATTCTCCCTCGTCGCCTGGACAAATGGCATCACTCTCTTCATGTACTTCTTCAAATCGGGGATCTCAGCGAGTTTGCTCGATATTACCTTGTTATCTGGTAAACCTGATGGCTATAACATCGAAAAAAATACTGACTTAGTATTCGACGCACATAGAAATCCATTCTTACACTAAAACATTTAGATCAAACATTTGTCTTTGGAAGTAATTCTAGTCTATAAATAATTATTACTTCTTTGGTAATTATCATAGACGTCGAATGTACAAGATCAACAAAGCGTGGGAGCGAGAAGTCCTTATCAGATACAAATTGCCTTAGAGGAAAAAGGAGAGAGTGTCAGGTACCTATGTGACAATATTTCCGCGAGTAAGAGTTCATAATATTCCTGTCATAGTGCGTCTCTGTAAATTTTGCATAGAAATAGGAATATATTATAAAGAAGTGCAACAATGTTCTATAGCAAATTTAGTTATATAAATACCTTTGGAATCGACATATAACTTAACAACATCTCTTTGTCTCTTTTAACAAATGTTGATATTATGTACGCCGAAAGAGATAACGACATTTTTGTCTATGCTAATTTTGGCGTCGATTTAAAGTGACGTCATGACAGTTCTCATGTTTGCCAAGAATCCATATTTAGTGTTCAATTTTTATAGTGATGTACTATTACAATTGACGATATTTTATTTTACGTTCCCAGAAAAGAGTATTTGGACAAGATGAGAACGTTATACCCTTGCCACTGAAAATATCAATCACAGTCTAGCTTAATGAGAATTACGTCAAGTGCTCACTTATAAGTAAAGAAAGTGGTTTGGATGTAATCTGATAATTTTTTTGTGATGATAATGAATCTTGTAATAAATATAGAGAGTTAACTTATATAAAGAATAAACATATTTGCACGCTACAATGTAAAAAAAAACGTGCTTGATAAAATTAAACAAAGATTCTTTCTTTAGTTTAATTACATTTCCCTTTTTGGGTATAAGCCAATTGATTTGCACAAAGAAAGTAAGGTTATAGTTGCGATTTCTTTTGGTAGGTAAATAATAATTCTTATCTATTTGTCTATACTTAACTATCAATCGTCATTAATAGATCATGTATTGATATCGGTACTCTACTTTTTCTGGACAGCCTTATAATGTCAAAATGGCAGCCATATTTAGTAGCCGACGGCAGGCTTTTTTCGTAGGTATTTCATGTCCATATACTTAGAGGTCAATGAAATTTTGTGAAATAATTTCATAATCTTACTATTCAAATAGAAGAAAATATAAATAGATTATGGTGTCGTGTATTGTGATGTTACAAAATGTTACCATCCTAAAAAATACACATTTCATAGGTAAATACAACTTAGACATGGGAATATTTGGAACTGCGTTATGTTAGTTTTTTTTTGCTATTAAACTGCTCAGAAAAGGGTTTTTACAACAAAATTCATTTGCATTATTTTATATATAAGAGTTTTTTGTACCCTTAAACGGAATAAGCAAAAATTTTATGTAAAATAATAAATTGTTTGTTTGCGCTAGGGCTTGACAATGCGGTGACGTTCTAAATATCGACGAATGTCACCTAGGAATATAAAAATACTCTTTAGTCAGAGATTTCAACATTGGCTGTTTAACCAACTAACGTTTCGTAAAATCCATTTCTACTTAAGACTTTTTATGAATACTGGATATTAAGTTTAATCATTAACGCATTCACTGCCACCAACGCAAATACGCGTTTGTGAGTTCATTAATTTAGTGAGTTTTGTCCAGTGCCTTTAACGCACATACGAGTTCTATTAATTTTTTAAAATTCTACTTATGTTTAATAAATTTTTCTCTGTATCAATCACATGTGGTCATTTAAAACGAATTTAAAGCACGAAAGCAGGTTGTTTAAGTGTACTCGACAAACTTTAAGGCTGCAATTAAAAGAGACCATTATATTCAGAGGACAATAAATATTAAACTTTATTTTTTAATGTAGCTAATTTACTTTTTCACTAAGTCTTATTTCCTGTCCTAGTTTTTTTATATCATAAGATAGAAACTAAACAATAATTAGCTTTTGATAGAAAGCTATTATCCATTACCTATTAATTTGTTTTCCCGTGTTGGTCTGGTGTCGTAAAATCATAGACGATGGTCTCCCTATAAAGAAGCTTTTAAAGGCTAGTATAATTTACATTATATTACATAGTTTACATTACATCATTGCCAACAAGGTCACTGGTGGTAAAGTGATGTGCAGCCACTAGTCTGGGTAGGAATCCACCTACTTATCTTTTTAAGCCGGTGTGCCCATGTAAAGTTCCGGTGAGAAAGCTTTGGAAGCTAGACTAGCACAATACGCTGAACGTTCTAGCCACAGGACAGTGATGCACCTATAAGATGTATGATTGAAATAATCTACGGTTTTCCCTAATCATTAAAACAGTCGTATGCTTGATTGCTGTCTCAAGTCATATATATAAAATATATAAAAACTTACACTTTCCTATCTGTTTGGCGGGATAATAATGCCACTTAAATAATTTTAACAACTATCTTACGTTCTAACCGGAACATGATAATGAATGGCATTGCTGTTTCGGCCGATAAAGACAAAGATGGTAAAATTGAAAATACGGGCGTCACGTAGGAATCTACCATCTATTAGTTACTATGGTAGTGATACATAAAGCCAATAATTCACGAATACAATATCTTAATAGTCATACAACATAAAATTTAATTTTGTTTATATCATAATAGATTAGCGTAAAGAAAATACGCTAATTAACTTATAATTTGTTAATTTATCGATATCGATAACGTGTTTGGTCTTTTGACAACACTTTTTTTAACTCATACATTAACAATTCACTCACACGCAAGCATATGTTTTTTGTTTTCTCGTTTTTGAATTGAATTAGTTTATCTAGTACATCCTAAATCTATGGTAATTACTATCTAACTATTATTATGATGTATTTCAACTTTTATTTTAATTTTCATTTTGATACGTAAAATTCACATACATATTTTGTATTATAAACTAAATGCGTTGTGTCCTGCTCTTCAAACACACACCGGGGGGCAAATGTGACATTATTCTTCACGAACTACCAGTTGTCCCCAGTAAGGGCGATGCCGTTGGAGGGGACTGGGAATAAACCTAGGGGGAGACGTCTAATATGTGCTCTGTGAGGCGGTGCACTTGATTTGTTACATGAATGGGTTGCCCGGAAACCAATTGCTCGTCCATTAATAAAGGTTTTTAATAAGATATTTTGCCGAGTGAACTAATTAGACTGATCAGGCGCTAACTACTAGCGACGTTACGAGGTTTACCCGTTTTGTGAATTCCTAAGACGGTTACTTTTTTTCTTTTTATTAGTGGGTATATGAGTGAGGTATATGGTCTTGCCCGGGGCCTTCCTATTGTGAAGATCTTATTTAGATCTTCACAATGCGCTATTTTCGGACGGGAATCTAACTTAACGCCGTTTCGCGGTATCTTAACTGATATCATCTAGAAGAGCTAACATATCTTTATCAATTGTTTAAACTAGGGCGGATCCAAGGGGGGGTCATGGGGGTCATGACCCCCCTGGGCAAGGGTCTCGATAGGTTAATTATTATAATGGATCTAGAATAATTTCTTGCATTCTTTTATATCTCATTTTAACAGATATTCAGACATCAAAATAGAGTAATCAACATGTACCTAATAGGTATCTATGTATTGTAATTTTATAACAGTTAGCATTGTTCTTCTTTTTCTATTTCTTTTATGGCTTTTAGTTATCAAGTTGGCATTGTTATCAAGTTTGTAATTAAATATTTAAAACATAATTTAAGATTTTTTTATGTAAAAACAGCAATACCTTAATTTATTATTTTTCTAATAACGATAATTGACACTATTACACCTAGTGGGTACCTACCTAAGCAAGTAAACATTTTTCAAAAAAAACTATTCATTGTAAACAAATAAAAAAGGGGTTGCACTCCGGGAGTGCCGGCAGAAGTAAAACTTGAATATTCACGTTGTGCATTTTTGATATATTTTGGAATAGTTAGAGAATAATTTTGCACGAATTCCTTTAATAATCAGTATGAAAGTACTATCATTTATGTGGTAGAATATAATATAAATATAATATAATATAATCGTACACAAACATGACAACACGAACATTCGCGCAAACGCCCTGCGCCGTTTACGAATTTTCGTCTTATGAAATTTCAAGTCACGTCTTTACCCGTTCCAAAAAAAGTGCGCAACGCCGCTAAAGAAGTTTTCCCTTCAAAAAATTGGTAACCACTCTAGTAGTATTATAAATGCGAAAGTATGTCTGTTCGTTACTTTTTAACAACTAAACTATTTTTTTTATGCAGAAAAGAAATCCGCAGAAGCACTAAAATAGGGCATAAAATTTCATCAAGTAGTAGCAAAAAATGCTATATCGGTTTTTGTTTATAATTCAGAAACTACCTTATTTAAAATTAAAAATCAATAAATCGCCGCTTAAAATGCAACGAAAATATTTACATACAAAAATATATTCATTCAATATTATTTTCAAACTTTGGATAAACTATGCTATCATTCATAAACTTTACAGGGGTTTTGTTGAGTAGACATTGCTGTCTTACTATTGGAAAAACATACAAAACTAGCCAACCCGACGAACTTTGTATCGCTGACCTGACATTTTTTTCTTTTCATAAGAAACTTCTACCATATCAATAAAATGTCAATTACTCGTACCAACATAACAAAATTGAATTAGCAGTATTAGTCCATAGCTGGTCGAGTTTCGCAGCGACTAGCCCGGATTGGTACCACCGCCTTACCTAATCCTGCCGCCATAACGTCAGTGCTTGCCGTTGACTTGTTTCGGTTCGAAGGATAAGGTAGCCGGTAAACTTACTTTGGTTGGCAACGCACCATTATCAACTTTGGTGTCTCTAGGCGGCGTGAATTTCTGACCATCAGGAAATCCGTCTGCTTGTTTGCCTTCCAATACCATAAAAAAAATCCGGTTAGGCGTGATACGATGATAACGGGAAATGCGGAAAATAAATGTATGTATAGATTTGTAACTAACATTTTTTTTATTTCGATCTTGATCTGTATTTACGAAACTTCTGTACGAAGTATGTCAAGTAAAAAATTAGATAAAGCAATAAAAAAATACAAAATGTCGGTATTCGCGAGTTAAAACTGAAAAATTTAGATTTTTTCTACGTAAATTTCCAGTATAAAAAGTATCCCATTTTATGCCCAGGATAAGGTATAATTATACCAAGTTTCATCGAAATCGAACCGTTAGTTTTCACATGATGCCTGAACATACAGTCTGACAGACAAATTTTATTTTTAATCACATATATGGGTTGGTATCGATTCAGTAACACCCCCTGCTATTTATTTTTTCAATATTTTCAATGTCTAGAATTGACCCTTCTACAGATTTATTATATGTATAGATTATTCATTATATAACCCACAAAATAAAAAGTTATATGCTAGTAATAAGCTATGATAAAAGTAGTGTTTGAGACACTCACAATAAAGAGATCAAAAACTTCCTTTTTATAAATTATCATCAAAACTTTAAAAATCCGTAATGTAGAGAAATGTTTGAACTTACAGGTCCTCCTACATATACATACATATCTCCAAGTCCCCCTGAAGAATAGGCAGAGAGTATCGATTGCAAAGTGAGAGAAATATTGATTAAAAAGCTACTAGTTAAAAAGGTATGTTGTCAAACGTCAAATTAGATTTGGAGGTCGCTCTGACTAAATCTCGAGTATATTACCCTCCGTATCGGAGTCCTATACACTGTCCTATACACTGTTATTATAGCGGCAGGAATGGGTAGGGCGGTAGATCCCTACCCAGGAAAGTTGCTGCACAGCACTCATTCACCAGTGATCTTGTTGACAATGACCTGTTTCGTCTGTGCTCGCCTCTTACGAGGGACCTGGTAGAGGGGCAGATGATTTATTCTAGCCAGCGGATTCGAACCAAAACCAGAAAAAACTGAAATTGTGAACTAAACACGGTAGAGGGCGTCGTTGTTCTCATAAATAATTGAGCTGATTTTACTGAACTCTTCAAAGTGCATAAGATGGCTACATGGGTGATATAAATTCAAGACTGGATCCGATAGGCGATGTTGAGGCCAGTATGTCACAAATCTTTCAAAGGGCTGGGACAATTTTCAAACTAATTTGTGCACTGTGCACTGTTCGAAAATGTTCTGTAATTCATGTAGGAATTATCCGAATTAATAAAATCAATTAAAATAACCACCTTCCAGAATTATTGGTATCTATGTATATTTTGATGGCCTCAAATTTGATAATTATATCATTTATATCAGGTACTGAGAAGATTATAAATTAAAAACATTTGACTTAAAAAAAAACCAGACGAGAGCATTGGTTTCCAAAAACCTACAATGTAAAATGTTCTCAGCATCTTAAGATTGTTTTATATATTTTACGCTACTGCTGCTTAATAGCAATGCTAGACTACACATTGCACAACAGACGGCTTTCACATTAGAAAAGCTTCAATTGGAATGTCACAAACATTCACCTGAACCCATCTCCAACAGATTACTGTTTTTTTTTCGAAATTTGGATAAAGTTTGAGCAAAAGAAAAAAAAACAATTTCGCCCAAACCACGTCTAAAGATTTTATTGATTCACGTTCGAATGGTTTTTTAGTAGAGGGATCACTGAATTACCTATGAGAATGTGCATAGTAAACAATGGTTCATAGTTTGATTAAATAAATATATGTATCACACTAAAAACATTCGACTTATGTTCCTCCCTAAGGAAGAAGGTACCTCCCTAAGAAGGTAAGGACCTAATATATTCAAGTACGGATATTACTCTCAACCGCAAAAATGCGGTGTGACGTGCAATCTACTCATACATATATGTTAAGTATGACGTTTTGTCATTACAGGGGCCAATAAGAAAGCAGTTCCGCGCTTCCCCGCACCTCAGCTATTTGCCAGAATTGTTTCAAAGCAAAATTATAAAGAATAGGCGTCTATTGGCATGTATGGTCGATGTTTGACGGACAGTAACGACATTTTTCGTATGATCCGTTTCTCACGGCCGGGTAGAGCAGGTTATGAGTAACATAGCCTAAGTTTATTTTTTATAGAAACAGATAATGATTACGATCCGTACAAAAAGATACGGTTCGTAGGCAAAACGAATCGTGTTTTTAATGTAGGAAACGGGCATAAAATATACACGTACGTACTAGAGTCTCGTACACTAGGACATCGGCCTATGAATTTGATTTTTGAAGAAATTAAATTAAAAAAATTGTTATGTAAATGGTCCGTTCCGGACACACAAATAGCAGCCCAAGTATTTTTTAGGATAAATCCAATAACTTTTTCTTTATGTATCTAAATATTAATAAGTTTGATATTGGTGCATATATTTACCACTAAGAAATTTTGCAATTTAAGTTACGCCACGGATGATAGCTACAAAATAAAGAACAATGGCCAAATTTGTATAGGAGCTGGACCTGACTTTTTTTGTCATGTCCCAAAAAAGGCTACACTTAGATTGGTTTGTTTTTAGGTAGTAAACACCATCCTGTTTGAAAATTACAACTAAATAGCCACATTTTTTATAATCACGTCAACTTACTTTGAGGTTACAATCCGCAATTACCTTTACACGACTGTGGCGTAGCATAAAAGTGTAGTCAGCGATAAGTAATAAGAGTCATTAGCGATCCCGTTTTCATTTATTTCGATTTCCCTTAGAGAATTATTTAAAAATAATAAAATCTGTCATTTGTCAAATCTGTCAAAACGCATTTTACTATTATCTGTCCATCAGACTCCAGAGTTTGATGTCAAAAACCGTCTGTCCAGCCGGTTCGTGAAATCTAGTCTGCTTGGAAAACAGATTTTGACCGATAATTTAAAGTAAATCTTTATAGATCTTAACTTGCATGTATAGTTTACATAACAAAGATGGCATAACATCACACGTATATAGTAATGTAATGCGTATATAGTAATTGAACTCAATTACAGTTGAAAACTAGAAAAAACGTAAAGAAATCATAATTGTAGTCTTTGATTACTAAGTGATTTCATATGAAAAGTCAACAATAAGAAGCTCCAAAAACAAAAATAAGTAGAAAACTTTTTTGTGGCTACTTAAAAAAATATTTCGTGTGTTTTTTAAGACCTTAAAAAATAAGGGAATTTTTGATATATATGTCTTATTGGGACGCCATGGTTTGTGGTCAGGTACGATTTGGCCATCCTTCTTTGTTTCGAAACCTATTTCCGCACTACGACTTACCCCATACAATTCCTTCAAAGTGCTTAAAATGATATGTTGCCACTTGGGATACTCCTTGGCCACCCATATCACTGCAGTGTCCATCTTCTCCGGTTTGATATGCTCACCTCTTTTGGATTTCTTTACAATGGTTTGGTTCTTGAGGTATATCCTGAAGGAGTGAGCTGCCTCCATGAGGTATTCGCTGGCTTTTACGGCGNCCCGCCACTGGCCAACGGGCGTGAAGTATGCTTTCTTTCTACAAAAAAAAATATCAAATGATATAACAGATTTGACAAATTTACATAGATCATATGAGCGATTTTTTAAAGAATCTACATAACTCTAATATGTAACATAAGGAATAAAAAATTAAACGATGAATACTTTTACAAATTTCCTAGTTACATGTTTGTTACTTCAGTAGTTTATGTTGTTTGTCTTCAGGTAAAACTTTCTTACCATGTTTAATCCTTAGCCGCCTACCCTGGTGCAGGTAGAAACCTGTTCTATGCCAATAGGCAGAGTTCTACACTTTAACAGCTCATTCTACTAATGGATATTTACATATTTTTTAAATTTAATTTCATGATCCGGAATCTTTAGCAAAACCTTTTACCATGGAGGTAAGAGATATTATCTTCAGTCATAAAAATAAACCTGTCTCAGGGATAAGTCTGATATTGTTTAAAAAGAATACTATACAAATAATTAGGTGTATAAATCCAAATAAAATTGCAAATTAAATAATTTTATTTGGATTTAAGTATGAATTTCCGCAAAGGCGAATCGCTAGCCGTTTAATTTTTACGCGAAAAGCAAAAACGTGGTCATATTTGAAGAGTCCAAAGACTACCTCAGTAAGATTTTTAAGGTACTCAAGTTTATTTAGTTAATCCTCAGTTTAATTTAAATAACTAGCGTAGCGTAGGAACTGAGGAGAAATTTTCGAAGTCCATTAACGGCCAAGATTATTAACTTATTTACAGACACAGATAGGCTTTAGAATTTTGTTCCTAAGATATTTTTATTAATTATTTAAAAATAGCAGTGGCTGCTGGTAACTGATCTATTGTAGTCATATCTCGAATCTTAGATAGGTTATAAATATTGGCCGTAACATAACTACCGGATGCCAAGATGTTCTTGTTGAATTCCGTAACATGCACCTAGATCATGTTCATCTACTACCAATAATAATGCTTAAGAGAGATAACCCTGAGTATTAAATTTTTATTTAGGATAATAATTTGTTTAGGATTATACTGGCTTAAGGCTTAAGCCAAAGCGAATGGACCCACCTAAAATATTCTAGCCTCTGGAGATCTGAACTTATTTTATATGCCGTTCAGCTGTCGTATGATTTACAAGTCCTGCGTAAGTACACATTTGAAAATCGTCTGCAATAGGTAAGTGATATTGCGAGAGCACTTCAGGAATGATGAGATTGATAAACATCGAAAAGATAAAAGCAGATACTGCCACTACCACATTGAGGCAAACCAGACGTATTAAATACATGCCTACAAACAAATCCATTATACAATCCAACATCTTATTCTGAGGCTAATATGTTATGCCTTATTTTAATGGCAGTTTATGACGGCAACATATCTTTTGCCCATAGATTTAGGATGAACTACATAAACAATGACAGCTAAAATACGAGACTTAAAATTAATATTGCTACCTTTGAGTAAATTGTTTGTGTGCGAGTTAAAAAAGGATTGCTATATAGCCACGTACGTTATCTCTATCGATAAATGAATCTAAAGTTTAATGTTGATTTAAAAGGACTAACTACTTTAATTATATGTCTCGTATGGATCAGAGTCCACTTTGGAGAACAGACATTCGTCTGGTAATTCGTCAAATATTGGTTTTACGTATCACTACTATAGTGACTGCTAGGTGGCAGATTTCTAAGTCACGCCTGTGTTTTTATGTCATATTCTTCACTTTTTTCTGATGCTTTTCATTTTCATGCTCGGGTTAGAGCTTAAGATAATTATTATTAAAACATCTGAATTATTATTGAACCTTACAGATAGCAAATTATATATTTTTTCCGTGGCTTGAGACAGCCCACAAACAATCACACGATCTTTCACAATATGGTTAGGGTCAACTGCGGCCTATTGACGCCATACATCGCTGTCCTGTGACCAGACTGTTAGGCGTATAGTGCAAGTCTAGCTGCCCGAACATTACACAGGCACAAAGGATATAAAGGTGAGGGGGTAAATTTCAACACTGGCACGTACACACAACTCCACAACCAGTGATCTTGTTGATAATGAACCATGTAAACTATACTTGCCTCATATTAGCTTTTTGATAGGGAAGACAACGAGACCGTATAGACATGATTCTTCAACACCAGACTAACAAGGGAAAATCAACAAATTTGTTATCTATAGGCAATAGTAGTTGCCATAAGGAACGGCAACTGCTTGTTTGCCATCTTATTTAAAAAATAATATAGCGGTACGAGGAAATAAAACTTGGTCTAAAAGTAGAGAAGTTATAATAACAATAAAATTATCATTTCTTGTCCTCTAATAGACTACAAGCTTACATAAACAAGTCCGCACTTTAAAAGTGCCACATTTGTAATAAAAGATTCTGAAGTAAAGCCTGGCTTGTAATCTAGCCGTAAATACCGTTTGCGTAATTAGTTCACATGTGTTCATTTTTAATTGGAGTCCATCCATCTCTGTTTAAAATTGTCTTAATAAAGAATTCCTTGGAAATCTATGATAACCGAAATTTAAATTAATATTATTTCAAGTTGCATAAAAAATGTTACGGGTTGAGCAGTTATATTTTAAATGTCTTAGAACTATTAAATCAAACAAAAGAGTTTTTTAGCGTTTTCAGTAAACACATCGAAAATTTTAAAAAAAATTGGTAAAAGTATGATTCATAGATATGACAAAATTTAACACCAGGCCTAAGCATACTAATCACATCTCAGTCTGGATTATAAAGGTATGTGTAATATTCGACATTCATCGATATTTAGGACATCACCGCCTTGTCAAGCCTAGCTAGGTCAAGCATAACCAAACAATTTACTATTTCATTAAATATCTTGGCTAATTTTGTTTAAATGTACAAAATACACTTTTATAAAACAATTCAAATAAATATGCCTTTGTGAAAACCCTTTTCTGAACAGGTTAATAGCAAAAAAAAAAATGATAAAACACAGTTC
Organism: Calephelis nemesis; assembly: GCA_002245505.1. Taxonomy (NCBI): domain Eukaryota; kingdom Metazoa; phylum Arthropoda; class Insecta; order Lepidoptera; family Riodinidae; genus Calephelis; species Calephelis nemesis. The sequence goes on from NJDD01002499.1 coordinate 156,549, forward strand.
TAAATATTCCGGCAACAAAATTAAATTTACAAGTGAAATGTATATGTAATGACTGGAGTTTTAAGAGAGTATAAAACACGATACCATATTGGCACGTAAATTTTCTTCTACTTTAATCGTAAGATTATTGAATAAATTGACAAAACTCATAGCAACCAGGTATGACGCTATGGGTTCTTACTCGCGTAAATATTGTCACATCGGTACATAACTCTCTCTTTCTCTTTTCCTCTGAGGCTACTTATACCTGAGAAGGATATCTCTTTCCCTCGATTCGTTGATCTTGCACATTCTAAATGTATGCATAATTCATAACGACTATGCACTATATGTAAAATAAATAAAGTAATACATTGCCCATCATCTCCCAGACGTGTTCTGCGACATGCGGGCATATCGGTGACATAAGCCTGGCTTGCACGGTGATGTATAGCTCTACGATTCCAGCGTGCATGCCGTTGTCCGAACACAACTCCCTGTACTTATCTCTGGCGGCTTGTAACTCAAAGAAACCTGTCTTCAGCGCTTCCTTGAACAATAACTTCTTGTAATTGTCGTCAGTTTCATTTATTTTCATGTTAATTTCACTGACAAACACTTTGTCGTGGAAATTATGGGGCCCTGTAAAAACAATTATCTAAAAAGATATTTTTCAAATCTTGTGTCATTTCTTACATACATACTTTCACACCAAGTCCCTCATGAGGTAGGCAGAGAATATCGAGTGCTAAATATCACGATCCTGGCAGAAGTGCCTGGCTTCCTCCACATTTACAACCCTTTTCAAACAAACGCTCAGACTCTTGACACCACCCTCTGATAATACCCAAGTG
>NJDD01002499.1:157491-175538 GCA_002245505.1 Calephelis nemesis
TCACCAATGCAGTCTGAGCGCCGTGATGACAGAAAATCACCATAATAATATAATATCTATATTAATATGATAGCTGATGAGTTTGTTTGTTTGCATGTACGCGCTAATCTAAGGAACTAGTGGTCCGATTTGAAAAATTCTTTCAGTGTTAAACAGTCCATTTATCGAGGAATAGGAGCGGAGCACCATTTATGAATGTTTCAAAATCAGGGGATTTTTTTCTTATTGAGAGCTTCCGCTGAGTGCGCTGCTTAAACGGTTAAAGTTTCCGCTCGGGACTCAAGGTCCCCCTGGGATGTTCCCCTGGGGGGACCACTAGGAATTTGCCATCGCTTGTGGTCCCCCCGATTTACAAGTGACCAAAAGGCTTGTGGTATGTAATTGAATAAATACTTAAATTATGTATCTACTATAAGTAACGTTCTATTTATATATCCCTCCCGTCGTGGATCCCAAAGGTTACGGACGTGTGTTCAGTAAAGATCTATTTTTTTAAATTAAAATAAAATTCAATTGAAGTGCCAAAAGTGCATAAATTGTGCAGTGTAAACAGTAGTGACAACAATACTTAAAAACGAGATAGATGTAATTATGTGAGTTCGCCTGCGAGTCCTTAACTAATTAAACAACACCTATTAACCATCTTATCCCGCCTACAAGTGGCGTGATTTGCGCAAACGCAGGTAGCAGGGTCGAAACACAGGGCACGCCCCTAACGATAGACAGTTTGCCGTCGGAACTTTTAGACCTACATTTCGTTAAACATCATGTCATTACAACGAACTCCACCGGGCAGCCCCAAATGGCAACTAAACCTGCCTAATACATCTACACACTATAGCTCAGACTCTGCTCTCGACATAACTAACAAAGATAATTTAGAAGAAAATTATTTTAATAATACTAATCGGCAGAAAACGCTCGTTTGTCTATAACATCTTGTCGGAACTTAAATCTATGTTCTCTGAAATAAAAGAACAACAAGAACATAAACTTGAAGTTATGAACAACGCCTTAATAACAATCATGACTCAAAATCAGGACAACAAAAATTCGACTACAGCACTTACACAACAAAACGAGGAATTACAGATGGAAATTAAGAAGCTTAAAGAGGAAAATAATATAATAATTTATATAAAAGTCGAATTAATATTTTGGAGTCAAGGCTTGACTTGAAGGAAAGAAAATTTGTCTGCTATGCTTGAGATACGTAACTTACCGACTACCGATAGCCAAAATAGTAGGAACCAAATTTCTATTATACAAAACATAGGAATAAAAATAGGACTTGATTCGCCAATTCTGGGAAGTGAAATTAAAGAGACATATAGGATAAAACCGGATGCTGTGGTGGTGGATTTCACAACAACCGCTCGTAAAGTCTCATCAAACCCTGATAACACTGCTTTATCAGGGTTTAAGTTATTTAATAAATCCCAGCAAAATAAAAAAGAGCCGCAGCTACAGTCGGTACACTTACAAATTGCCAGGCCCTCCCAGAAACATCTACATCTCAGAATACCTCACAAGCAAAACCAGGCATTTATTTTATATCACCAGAGAAAACGTGAAAAACAAAAACATATTGGCTACCTGGACTTTCAAGGGGAGAGTATTTGTGAAGAAGGAAGAAGGATCAAATTCGATTCGTATAGATAATGAATTAGATCTCAACAAACTTTTGTTGTGACTAGTGAAAATCTCTGTTTTAGTGACTGTTACAGTTATTTTGTGTTATGTTTTTGTGGATTATTTGCCGCAAACTTCACATTTTGCATTAAGTACTTTCTTTTTACTATATTAATTTTATATTACATAAACTTCTTATAATCACTGATACCAATCTGATCGCCTCTGTGGTCTAGCAGTCCGGGTGTTGGACTTGACTGCATGAGGTCCCGGGTCGGGCAACAAAAAGAAAATTGGGTTTTTCCAATTTTCTAATTAAAAAAAAATTTTGCTCGGGATTGGAAAAGTGCCCGGTTGGCGATAGGGTTGCCACCTATCACATTGTGGGACTGAGTGTCTTCAGCTAGTCGTGGGTGCCCTGGTTGTGCCTCTGCCTACCTCTTCGGGAATATGGGCGTGAAGATACTTTATACTTTACTGATACCAATCCACACGTACATTTAATTAAGTTTGTTACATAATATATTACAAAATACACTACAAATATATTACATACATTAAACTACAATAATAAAGATTCCTATAATCCATTAATGTTATTTTATAGATCTAGAAACATAAAAACACTATACATAAACACACTATACACATGCCAAATTTTTTACTTATCACAACAATTACACTACTCACAACAATTACACTATTTTAAAAATGTGGTGTAAGCTTTTAGATAGAAATAAATATTTTAGTAACTACATTCAATTTCCTTTCCACGTTCTTCCCTATTGCACTAAGTATGTTCAGCTGACCGGGCGATATTCAGATCAAATATTAAGTAACACTCTTACGAAATCCCTAAAGTCACGAATGTTTCGTGTGACTATGTTAATAATATACTTAACTATTATATAAATTATGGGATACGAAATAGAATCACTTAACTTTGATCTGGATTCTATGCTGGTGGCTGAGCACATGATTGCAATATTGATAAATTAGAACATTATATACAAGGAAATAATCGTCTTAACATTATTACACAAAATTTTCGTAGCATAAATTGTAACTTACAAAATTTTATTACACTATTAGATAGATCAAATACCTCCTGGCACTTACTAGTTATTTCAGATTGCTGGCTACCTTCATCGAAGTACATCCCTCATCTTGCAAATTATAGTTACGTGCACACATCTCTAAATAAAACTCAAAATTAAGGAGTAGTTATATACTACTAAAATGGCATGCAAGTTACTTACGAAGAACCGAAGAAATGAATGGAGACACTTGTGTAGTCGCGATATACCGACCGCCCAGTCAGTTGCATACTAATAACTTTTTAAATTCACTTGACATTTTATTAACTAAATTAAAATCTTATAAAAATACTAGCTGAACCAACAGACGTTGTTCTGCTATACGTTTATTGTGATTTTAGCAAAAAAATTGGAGTGGGTCACCCTTATCACTTAGGGGTATGAGAAATAGATGTTGGCCGATCCTCAAAACTGTTCAATATGCTCACAAAATTTCAAGAGAATCGGTCGAGCGGTTTCAGAGGAGTTCAATTACGCACACCGTGACTCGAGAATTTTATATATTACATTATTATTTGTGGTGATATAAATATAGATATAACACCGAACTTCTCAGATAAGAGATCCCATGAGTATCTCTTGGCTAGCCGTTCTATACTTCCAGGACATACTTTACCAACTCATGGCCGTACATGTCTGGATCATATACTAATTAAATCTTAACTGGATGCTACATGTTTTGTTATAGAGACTTCAATTACTGTCCACGAGTGTGTAGCGATTAGTGTCAAACGTGCAACAAAATCTAGTCAATCGTTTAGTTCAAGACAACGCATCAACTACGAACACCTAGATACAATAGTGCATAATATGAATTTCGAATCAATCCTTAATTCACAGGATACTAACATAGCGACTAACAACTTGGTTTTGCACTTATCCACGGCAATAAAAGCGTAACAACAGTACTTGTTGATATAATAGGAAAAGAATTACAAAACCATGGATAACACCCGGTCTGCTACGATGCACTAGGCACCGTGATAAACTTTATAAAAAACTAAAATCAGATCCCAATAATGATCAACTCAAATTAATATACGTACGATATCGAAATCATTGCAATCATATTCTAAAAAAAATTAAAAAGAAACTATGAGCAGCAAAAAATAGAGAAGGTTAAGAACAATAAAAAAAGACTATGGGAAGTAATCAAATCAATTAGTTGTCCACGTAAGACTACAGGTAATTCAGGCTCTCTTATATCAACACAAAAACCTGAAGACCTAAATAAGGTGAATAGCTTTTTCGCTGGCATTGGAAAAAAGTTAGCCCAACAAATACAGACTGGACCCAAGTGCCCCGGGCTAAAAATCATCAATATTTCTTCACCTCGAAACTCAATGGCTCTTTTTCCTACTGATGAATTTGAGGTAACGTCAATAATTAACTCCCTAAAAGAAAAATGTGCGGTTGGTGTCGATCAAATATCTAGTAAGTTTATCAAACGTTACGTAAATCAATTAAAATTACCAATTACTCATATATGTAATTTGGCACTCACAACAGGGGACTTTCCTTCGGTTTTTAAGATTGCGGTCATTAAACCAATTCACAAGGGCGGGGATGGAGATTGTGTCAACAATTACAGGCCTATATCCATTCTGCCAGCGCTGTCAAAAATATTAGAACGAATCATGAATCGCCGTCTTGTGAATTACCTGGAAAATAACAACCTGCTTTCTCCAGCCCAGTATGGATTTCGACAGGGTAAATCCACGAATGACGCGGTTCATGATATGATAAATTCAGCAATTGATGGCTTGGATAAGAGGCGGAAGTGCCTAGCTCTATTTTTAGACCTTGCCAAGGCCTTTGACACAGTCTCCATACCAATCTTAATTAAGAAGCTTATGGTTCTGGGTGTTAGAGGGATGGTACTAAATCTGTTCGAAGATTATCTCACTGGGAGATATCAAAAGGTAAAAATTAATAACCTATTGAGTGACCCTCTCCCCATTGAATTCGGTATACCTCAAGGTAGTATTGTTGGCCCAACCCTATTTTTGGTCTATATATTAATATATATCATTAGATCTCTGTGAGTTAAAGTTAGACAATGGGAAAATTTTTACTTTCGCTGACGACACGGCACTTTTCTTTGAGGGAACGAGTTGGAGAGACGTTTTTTATACTGCTCAAGCGGGAATTAATCATGTTTGTCAATGGTTGCATCTCAATCTGTTAACATTGAATGTTGATAAAACAAAATGTGTAGCATTTGCATCTAAAAAGAACTTATTATCGATATCCTCATTATTATTAACAGCCCATAATTGCAACAGCACAGATGATTGTTCTTGTCCAGCATTACAAAGGGTGGAAAACATTAAGTATCTTGGCGTAATCATTGATCAACACCTTAGGTTCAAAACACTTTTGAATACATTAACTTCAAGGTTACGCAAACTTATTTATGTATTCAGATCCCTGCGTCATGTTGCCAACCGACATATTTTAAAAATAGTATATTATGCCTTATGCCAATCCTTAATTGTAGAAAGAGCTCAACGTGCCATACTAAAGGTGGCAGCGGGTCTGCCCTTTCGACATCCTACAACTGATCTTCATAAGCGTTGGGATCTGCTCACTATCCGACAGTCTTACATACTACGTGCTTTATTGAAAAAACATTCGCAGATTGCGTATGATCCCAATCGTGTAACTGATAGACGTCGAAGAGGGGAGTTGCTCCCACCAAATTGTTTCATTTAGTGCTTTCCCATCATTTTTATAACTATCTTGCTCCATTATTGTATAACCGTCTCAATACCATTCTTAACTTCTATCCACTAAGTAACCACCACTGTAAAAGAATTCTTAAAAAAACACCTTAAAACGCTAAACTACCACCAAACGGAAGAATTATTAATTCCAACTAAGTGACTATTGTCCTTGGTCCTTGACCTTACATCTGTACTTGGATCTATTATTTTTAAATTTTACTAGATACCTAAATATGACACCATCTTACGCTGTACGATTTGAACATACGCTAACACAGACACACACAAACACATAAACACACACATAAAACATACATACATATAAAACTTTATTTCTAATGTACTTTTAGGCTAAGTTATTGTTATAAGTTAACACAGTGGGGCACTGGTGACCTGTAACTCAGGTATATTTTTACCTAAAATAGGCACCAGACTCCCACTAAAATGCCCAATTAGATTTGTACTACAACTTTAACAATAATTGTAGATTATGTGAGAGTGAACAATAAATAAATATATCTGCATGTGGTCACTTGAAAAGATTGTATAAGAATTTAATATTTCATTCACAAATTGAAACAAAGTGATTATATTCTCTTTGTCACAAAATATTAATTCCCTTAATGTACTAAATTTAAATAAACAGTAGTTATTGAGGAAACTGTTACAGTCCTAGAACGAAAAAATGATTTGGTTTTATTATTTCTTCGACATCAATCAGTATTATCAGCTTAAAATCTATAAAAACAAAACGGTGAATTGGGCCTGTTGCATCAAGACTAGGAAAAAAATGTTCGGGATCTTTAACATTGAAGGTAAGCAACTACTCTGTCAGACTGTGTTTGATGTGCGAACAAACTCATAGTTTTGGCTGTCTCTATTGCACGAAGTGCGAGAAGAGTGATCAACGATGATTATCCTACAAGATATGCCACTCGCTCCTACAGCCCGACCCGCTTCCACTCTCATTTCGCACTATGAACATGCTCTGTATTTTACCTTCGTCAGTAAATTCCATCTACCTGGACTGACGTAAGTATGATCGCTCCGGACTCGTAACAGTAGGTATTTTTGTTAAATATTTTATGGTAATAATGAGATTATTAATTCAGGGAGAGGAAATAGTTCGGATGGTTGCATATACAACACCATCAGAAACTGAAGTATAGCAGAAAATGCAAGAAATGAGCTCGCTGTAAGTATGGATAAAATTAAAAAAGAAGCATCAACTTCATTTGAACCCATGCCTAAAATATATGAGAAACATATTTCTCCATTGAAAAAAAACTAGAAACTAGAAATAACAAATTTTGAAAATGTCAAGTGTAGTTTGTACAAATGTAGAAAAGTATTTAATTTAAAACAAAATTGTCCTTAACATCACTCCATTTAAATTAATATCTTTGGAGATATTGCAGTATTAAAATGACATTAGGTAAAGCACATAAATTATAGAGTACTGCGCGCACAAATGTGCGAAGCCGGCGGGCAGTCATGAGGGGAATGGATGGTAGCCCCTGTTAGCAATGCAAGATACCACGCCACAACACAACGGTCATAAATAAGGATAAACAGAATATGAAAATGGAATACAAACGAAATAATACAAAAAGGAGCACACACAGATATTCTACATCAGGTAATAAAACACTCTCCGCTCTTCGAGACACCAGTGACAAGATATCTGTTAAACACGTTTTCGATAAAAAACATAAAATACAACACGTTGGGAAAGGTAAATCTTCACCGATGGTTCGAAAACAGACTCAGAATTCGTAGCAGGTGTCTTCTCGGAGGATCTGAACATCAATCAATCTTGGCCACAGGGCACACATAACACAATTTTCCAAGCTGAATGCGTAGGAATAATTTTAGTAGCACAAGCAATCGCAGCTAGAAAGGTAAATAATCAACCGATTAGAATCCTCACAGATAGCAGTTCGGTTATTTTAGCCTTACAAAGCAACATAATCTTTTCCAGCCTAATCAACAAATGCCATACGTCTTAAAGCGAGTTAGGTGTTACAAATTACGTTACACTACAATGGATCAAAAGGCACAGCTACTGTCGGGAAATGGACTGGTCAAGTATGCACACGATACCGCGGCCCCCTTACCAACAAGCTGGATACGATCACGACCGAAACAGCGTACAATACAATAATTCAATTGACACTGGACTGGTCGAGACAACTGCCGGCAAACTACACTCGTCCTTGAAAAGGTAAATTTGCGACTTTCTCGCATGCTTTCGGCGACTCAGGGGAAAACAACTCCGCATCTTTACAGGAATAATCACTGGACGTAGTCCATTTAACAAACCCCTTTTATAATTTAGGTTGAAATGGAATGGCAAGACTAGAGCCACCCCTCATCTCTGTCAAGTTGCGGAGACCCGCCTACGAAGAAGAATAAGAAGCAGAATCGATTCCAAAAGCCACTAGAAATGACGATCTCAATAGCATATCCAGGCGCATACAAATTAAACAGAAGCACAGTGAGTTCGTGACTTTCGTCAGGCTACACAGCACGGCGCCACAAAATAGTTACCTTAATAATTCAAAAATGGCGTGGATATTAATAGTTTCAGTTTGACATTAATAGAATTTTAATTAAAATATTTTGTTTGTCTAATTATAAAGCATACGCATGGGGTAAGAACTTTCTGCCTTTATGAAGCGCACGCCACTGCACTGTACTGTACACATCCATAAACAGTAAGTCCTACAAAGCGAACAATATCGTACTCTATGAAAGAAAACATAATACACAGGAGGTTAAACATAGATGAGTGTGTGGTCCTAAGCACATACAGCGTACGCAGACGTGTTTTTAAAAATAAACCTATGATTAAAAGTGGAAGTACTACTTACTTCGTTAACATTTTTTTAAACAAATTATAATAAACAATGAACATAAACATTGATGAACACACACCCGAAGGAAGTGTTGAAGTAAAACTAGATAAGGAAGAAGAAGTGGGCTCTGCTCCCTCTAAACGACGAAGTGAGAGGGCAAAGCAATACACTCCCCAATCACCAAAAAACCAATTAAAAACAAAGTTTCGATCCGAGACAATGCCGCATGTTAAAAACCTTTGCCTGTTGACTTACCTGTTCTTAAGTTTCCCTTGGTAGTAACAATTTCTTTAACCCATTCTATAAAGGTATATAATCTTAATATTGCAGCATCAGCAGTGCTTTCCACAAAGTTGGCATCTTCTACGGAATCCCCAGCATCAGCTAAGGTAAGACGCATAGCATCCGCGCTAAATTTCTCCAAAGATTCGGATAACGTTAAAAAATTTCCTTCCGATTTAGACATTTTTGCCGAATTTAACATTAGGTGTCCATTAGCTCTGACACCCTTCGGCCATTTATCTTCTTCATTTGGCCAAATGGCACAGTGGTTATAGATGTAATAAGTTAAATGGTTTTGTATGAGATCCTTTCCTGATGTTCTTAGGTCTACAGGGTACCTAAAATAAAAAATAAAATCCATTACATTCTCAAAAATTGTTTGGTATTTTTGTATGTTCTGTCTTCTCTGTGTTTACCCGGGCTCCTTTATATTACGAGTACGTAAGCCAAGTGCTTTTTTCCCCAAGCAGCTCGTAAGGCGAATGTCAGTTGTTTGCTATTAACACAGTGGCTATGACTAGGCGCTGAAGTTTTGCTACCCGTAGGTGTTTTTGCAAGCGTCCTACAGACTTTTGATGATGATGATGATGATCAATTATTATAAGAAATTAAATAAAAATAAAAAATATCCTAAAACTTGAAAATAATGATATAATTATTATGCACTGATACTGATTATATTTAAACTATGATTAAATTATATTAAAACAATTGATTATTATTACTGTTTGAATGATTGATGATACGACTCGATTGATTTAATGATGTAATTGACAGATTGATTGTTTGATCAATTATTCGATTGATGATTTAATGATGAGTACGCCTGACGCGAGAGTCTTATACGAACTGATGATATTTTTATAATCATGCGAGCCGCGGCTTGCAGCCGCAAAGTGAAAACCTGCTGAAGCTGCATAAAATAAATGTACGTGCCGAGCTCGTACACTACCATTCGCCCGGATTTATATCTTCAACAGCTACCATAACGTTATATCAAAATTGTGACCGTGATTCAAGCCGAATCTACTGAACTAACCATAACGAAATTTGGCGGCTACCCACTCTATGTTCAGAGGAAGGCTATACATTTTATACAGTTTAATTTAATTTAATTTCCCTTTTTTTATACAAAATAATGTGTGTGAGCGTTCATGTGAGTGTGTGTGTGTGTCTGGACGTGTGTGTGTGCTAGTAAGTAGTATGTGTGCATTATTAAGAATATAGATGTGTATGCTAGATGTTTGTATGTTACTGCATTTATTTATCTAAGTTAGAATTATTTGCACAGAGATTCTATACAATTATAGTTTTGTGTTTTTAGCCATAACGTTAAAGATGATTTGCAATTATAAGAGAACATAGAAAAAATATTAAGATTCTTATTTATTCTATTATATAGATATGCAGATTGAGCACAAAATAGTCTTTGGGCAAACATAATTTTAGTACTTGAAATTGAAGTCACGTTATATTTCCTACGTCCAACTAGGTTCTTGGAATCATATCCTAACGATGTGTGCAGTTTTAAAACCGTATTTCGAATATAAAGTTTTCTTACAGTTAGAAGATCGCATAGTTCATATAGACTAGATATCGAAAATCTAAATTACTTGAATGTCATAACTTTTAGCAGTGATGTTTGAGCTCTTTCTAATTCTAAGAACCTACTTTTGGCTGCCCCACCCCAGACCGGGATACAATATTCAAGCACAAATCGGACAATAGAGATATATAATTGTATTAATAATTTTTTGTCAGCTACATGCCTCATTGTTTTAAACAACCAAGTTAGTTTGCGCGTTCTAGTAATTAATAACTCTAGATGCGGGCACCATGATAATCTCTGATCAACTACTACACCTAAGTATTTTATGTTATTAACTTTAGTTAAGTTATTGCATGAACAATAATTATTACCATTGTTTTTACACCTGAGGATCTTTAAAGTTAAACTTGTATTTGGTTGTGTATTATTGTAATTTGAAAAAGTTACAAAATTTGTTTTCGAATATTGAGCGTGAGGAAGTAGGATCTCAACCATTTAGCGACCCTCGCTAAGCATTTCTCCCACGAGTCTCCAGAGAAAACAATAGCTGTATCGTCGGCAGAGGTAATTTATATATATCAGAAACAATGTTGGTCCAAGAACACTGGCCTTTATTATGTTACCAAACATTCCTCACTGATATAATCAACCAATTTAATATATTGTTTACGTTCTTTGAGATAATCAATCAGTAACTCGAGTGGCGTTCCCCTTACACCAATTGCTTCTAGCCTTTTTACACGAATGGGGATCGAGACAGTATCAAAGGCCTTCTTCAAGTCTAGAAAGACTGTAATGCATTTTTTACCAGAATCTACCTACTTTACAATATTGGATGTTAAATTAATAATTGCATCTTCTGTCGAAATTGTACGTCTAAACCCATACTGTGACATAGATAGGATTTCAAATTAGTTTAAATAATTTACTTGTCTTTCATATATATGTGTTTCCAAGACTTTAGATAAAGTAGGAAGAACAGAAATAGGCCTCTGATACATTCTTGTAAACTGGGGTTATTACCGCTTTATTAAGTGGTAGGGGAAATATACCTTGGTTAAAACAGAGATTAGCTAAATGAGTAATTATTGGCACTACCGTATTTTTGATCGATTTTTAACCGACTTCGAAAAAGGGAGGAGGTTCTTAATTATGTGTGTTCGCGGATAACTTCGGCGTTTATGAACCGATTTCAATATATATTTCTTTTGTTGGAAAGGAGTTACTATGAGGGTGGTACCATGATAAGGAAACCAGGAACTGATGATGGTATCCTGTAGAAATTAAGAGGAAATTTCAAAAATTGTAGGGGCAACTAGTGCGTCTGTTTATTTTTTGATTAAATATTTTAAAGCCCTACAATTTTAAGAAGATCTGGAGTCGATCTGATGATGGAGCCAAAAGACAGTCAAGGGAACTCCTCAACGGTTTATCGCAGTTACCTTCTGTTTGGGTTTGATTAATTTGTATTGATGAGAAATTTAAACATCTAGGTGTAAATTTCTCATTTGTGTTGTCTCAGGTTGTGACTGTCATTAGGGGTCTGATGATGAAGAAAAAAAATAAGAAAAACAGTCAAGGGAACTAATCAACGGTTTTCAGCAGTTACCTTGTGTTTTGGTTAGAACAGTTTGTATTGATGAGAAATTTACACCTAGATAGGTTGTGACTGTCATTAAGGGTCTGATGATAAAGACGAAGGACAGTCAAGGGAACTCCTCAACGGTTTTCAGCAGTTACCTTGTGTTTGGGTTTGAACAATTTGTATTGATGAGAAATTTACACCTAGATGGGTTAAGACTGTCATTAGGGGTCTGATGATGGAGACGAAGGGCAGTCAAGGGAGCTCCGCAACGGTTTACAGAAGTTACCTTGTTGTTTTGGTTTGATAAATTTGTACTGATGAGAAATTTACACCTAGATGGATTGTGACTGTCATTAGGGATTTGATGATGAAGACGAAGGACATTAAAGGAAACTCCTCAACAGGTTACAACAGTTACCTTGTGTTTGGTTTCAAATAATTTGTATTGATGAGAAATTTACACCCTGATAGGTTGTGACTGTCAATAGGGGTCTGATGATGAAGACGGAGGACAGTTAAGGAAGTACGAAGTAATACAATACAATACAATAACTCTTTATTGTGCACCAAATACAGATAAATTACAAATACATCAAATAAAACTTAAATTATAAGATACACAAAGGCGGCTTTATCGCCAAATCAGCGATCTCTTCCAGGCAACCCATGTATGGAACAAGATTTAACAGAATACTGTGTAATGGTGCTCTTAAAAATATAAAAATGCATCTACTAATGGATAAAATAAATCATCCTAAAAGCAGAAACCTGTTTTAATTATAGGTATTAGAATTTAGAACGAGCAATATAAGTATTGATCACAGTGAACGCAGAAAGTGACGCTTTAACATACTTTTGAAAATATTAATATTTGGAGCTCTCCTGATATCTATGGGAAGAGAATTTCAAAGCCTCACTGCTTGCGAGGTAAAAGAGCGGCTATAGTAGTAAGTGTTACGAGAGGGAACTTGAAGAGTAAAATTATCACTGGACCTGAGAAATTTTACTTCACTGTTACAGAACTTAAATCTCTCCTTTAAATAATTAGGCGCAAACGGATCAAAGAGAATAGAGTATAGAAGAGACAGGATATGGTAGTTCCGGCGAACATTAATAGGCAACCACTTGAGCTTAGCACGAAATTCGGAAACGTGATCATATTTACGCAATGAAAATATGAATCTAATACAAAGATTTTGAAGACGCTCGAGTTTATTTATTTGCTCAACTGTAAGATTTACATAACTAGCGTCAGCATAATCTAAGATTGAAAGTAGCAGGGAATCAGCAAGCATAATCTTGGTAGGAATCGGGAGCAAAAAGCGAAGACGTTTCAACGAATTCCAAGCACAAAAAATTTTCCTACTGACCTCCTGTAGTTGCTTCGTCCAAGAAAGGGTATTATCGATAAAAACACCTAAGTTCTTAACGTAGTTACTATATGGGATAATAACATTATTCAATTTAACAGGGGGTACACTAGACCAATTTATCTTATTAATAAGTCCGGGGCTACCAATAATAATGACCTGAGTCTTGATGGGATTAAGTTTAAGACCAAAAGATTTACTCCACTTTTCGATACTGACCAGATCATTATTAACAACAGTAATAGCATTGTCAAGTTCCGAGAGGCGAGAGTGGGTGTAAATTTGAAGATCGTCTGCATAAAGGTGGAAGTGGGAGGATAAGAACAGAGTTACAGAATTGATGAATGATGTGAATAGGAGAGGTGACAAAACGCCACCTTGAGGCACACCACTAGTAAGAATGGACCAAGATGACATAACTTCTGCCGCTTGAACAAATTGTGTTCGCCCCTGTAGATAACTGCGAAACCAATTAACAGAAGCAGGAGATAAATTGAAAGTTTGTAATACTTCCAGTAGCACGTCGTGTTCCACAGAGTTGAAGGCGTTACTAAAGTCAAGCAAAGTTAACACTGTTAACATCTTGTTGTCCATCGCGAAACGAATGTCATCCGTAATCTTTACTAGCGCAGTAGTCGTACTGTGCCCCGGACGGAAACCGGACTGAAGATCATTTAATAGATTTTGGGAGTTAAGGAAGGAAGAAAATTGATGATGAACTAATCTTTCCAAAACCTTAGACAGGAATGGGAGAATAGAGATTGGTCGATAATCAGACGGAGCGACAGGATTCGATTTCTTAGGAAGCGGGATAATTTTAGCGTTCTTCCAGGATGTAGGAAAAGCCGCAGTAGTGATTGATTGGTTCAGAATAAGAGTAAGAATTGGACAAATAATATCGAGGATAGGAGTAATCATATTCCGACCGATTTCATCACAACCGACGGCATTAGAAGATATGGATAGAACGTTTTTTTTCACATCATCCTCAGAAAACTCTTTAAAGGAGAAAGGTACGGAATTAGATCGAGGGAGGGATGCTAGATATTGCAGAGTCTCATACTTAGTACTAGAATCGAATGGAATATCTGGGGAAGAAAAAAATTGGTTTAGATGATTGACATCGGTATTTTTAGATACATTGGAAAATGCCTTACCTACTCCCAAACTTCTTAGGAACTTCCACACCTTAGAAGCATCACCATTCTCAACAGACTTGTGAATATAGCGCCTTTGAGCATCTCGACACAAGGTGTTGCAACGGTTTCTTACTTTTACATACATCTCTCGCATTTCAGAGGACTTAGATTTTTTGTATTTGGCGAAATAATGATGCTTTTTATTTATGACTTTGCGGATATCATCAGTAAGCCACGGAGCTGGGAGATGTTTAAGTTTAACAGGTTTGATAGGTGCATGCTTATTATACAGATCAAGGAGGAAACGATTGAGACGACCAACTTTTGCATCCACAGATGTTTCAGCCGCCACTGAGTACCAATCAATGTTATTAGCATCAGCGCGCAAACATTCAAGGTCCATCCCACCAAAACAACGCCTAAGGAGAACTTGCGGCTTTAGCTTTATAGGCCGTAATTTAAAACTTAAAAATAATAAATCATGATGAGAAAAAGGCGCATCATCACACTGACCATAGTAAGAAAGAAGAAGACTGTAGACAGTTGACGAGTTTCCTTAACTGTTATCTCATGTTTCCCTGTCTGGAATTACTTTCTTATAAAAACTGTGAAAATAGATTTTCTTGTGGGATCGTTTGCGGCAAGCAAAGGTTAATATTAATAATGATGTAATAATAATGTAAATAGACGTCTGTATACAGCTATCTGTCCAATTTGACGTTCATATACAACGTGTAACATAAGCCCCCAAAACCGCTTCAGGTGCAGATTCGGGAAACTGTACGAAACTCTATGCCGGTAGAACGGAGTCTGTAACTGTAAAACTGAAGCATCTAGGGGATTCTGAAATTTTAGAGACGATCTAGCCTTAAGTATCAGCTGTTTGAGTTGAATGCCCTAAATACCAGTAGCGCAGTTTTGTTTGTACACTGCATTTTCTAGGGATGCGCCAATGAAGAACACAAAAGGGTCAAAATCTTGCTATCTTATATACCTAACATCGAAGCGTAGATCACGTAATTATCATTACTTTTTATTTCACTTAAATGCATGCAGTAGTTCCGAAGTTATAACGACGACAAGTTTAAGCTCTTTTTTGAATTGAAAACGTTTTACCTGAAAATAAAACTGCAGCTCGAAAACTACCCGCCGAAGCTTCTATACCCGAACCAAGCAGTAACTTCTTAAACCATCCAGATATTACACATCTGCTGGCTGGTTTGGTCTTGCCACACGTGGTGAGAAAAAGACTCTTACAATTTACAGATTCTCTCCTATCGAGGCCACTACTAACCAAAAGATTAATCCAATAAACGGGATCTAGGCCCTTATCACTATTTTTGTTTAATCTCCATCCAGACTGTCTATAGCTACAAGAGTCAGTCATTGACCCGAAAACTGGCCATAAAATAACATAATCTTCTTTAATGATACAATTATCTGGATCTGTTCTCAGTAGAGTAAGATCGTGAATTCTTCTACCCGAGTACAAAAGTAGAAGGGCAGCTGTATGCCTAGATATAAGGTAAAAACTATTCGTATTCATGTCATTCAGCGAAAGGTATCTAAAAACAACATCAATATCCCACACATGCGATTTCTTAGCAGATATCGGCTTCGACAAAGCTATTGCCTTTAAAATGTGTTTTACTAAGGGGTGTCGACTAATGTGATCCGAGTATTCTGGATCACAAAGAGTAGCCACAGTGGACATATGTAAACATATTGTATTATAAGATAACTTTTCAATAAAAAATAAATCGGCTAAGAAACGTGCCAGCTGGGAGCCCGTAGGTTCATTGTAGGATATGTTATTCCGTTTTGACCATTGTAACCATCTAGACCATGCTGGTTTGTAAGTTTGTATAGTAGAGGGACGCCAACTACTTACGAGGAGATTCCTTTGTTGTGCTGTCCACTCAACTAGTTGTTCATCCCAGCCCCACATTTCCATACCTCCAGCTGCATCTCCCGAGTTTGCCGAGGGAGCTGGCCTGTAGAAATGTCTACTAGGAATCTGTGCAGGTTGCGTATTGTCCATGGTGGTGCTATAGATCGGCTTTTGAGGGCTGGTCGCCAAAAAACTTTCGTCCACCTGGGTACTACGATGAGAAAGATTCCGTGACATTGATGTAAATGCTGGAGTACTCTGGGGAAAAGGGCGGCGGAAAAACCCAACCTAACTGGTAATTCCATGTCTGTGACAGAGCGTCGTGGAATTCTGCTTCTCTGTCGTTGTAGTCTAGTGTGCAATATCGTGGAACTACACGGGAAAGTCTCGTTGCAAACAGGTCTATGAGTGGCGTTCCCCATTTGGCAAATATCAATGTTGTTGCTTGAGGAAGCAGATGCCACTGAGGTAATGAGCGATGCCGAGATAGATGGTCTGCCTCGACATTGTATATCCCCGGAATATGAAAAGCTGCTATATCCATTTGATACTGATCTATTGTTTGATAAATTTTGTAAGTCAAGTCTAAAAGATTTTGTGACTTGGAACCTCCCTCGTTTCGCAGATGTGACACTACAGTTTTGTTGTCGGATTGCAAGTGGATCATACTGCACTGTAGGTTCGGACCATGCTTTTCTAAAACCTTCAAAATGACTAGAAGTTCCTTTAGGTTCAAGTGAAAATTTACTTCTTCCGGTTGCCAATCTCCTGACAGCAACGTATTGTCTATTTGTGCTCCCCAACCTATATCTGAAGCATCTGTCACCATGAAGAGGGTCGGACGAGAGTAGTGAATCTTTGTCTTGTCCTCGACATGTCTGCTCCACCAAAGTAGGTCTTTCACAGACTCTGGGCTTAGGGTTAGCCATTTCGAGTTGCGGTTTTGGTGGTGAATGGCCAGCTTTTGGACCTGACGGTGATTTAATCTGCCTCGAGGTACTGCGAAGCTTGCAAAATTCATCATCCCCACAAGACTTTGAAGCTCTTCTAACTTGACAGGGGCGTTGTGAAGCACTTGCGAGATTACATCTCTGATTTTGCGGCATTTTGGTGCTGGAAGAAATTTGCGATTCAACCAGGGATCCCATACGATGCCTAGATAGTCTATGCTTTTCTTTGGTGTAAGTATTGATTTTTTTTAAGTTTATATTCCAGCCTAGATAGCGCAGCATATTTATAGTAAAAGTCACATGCTCCTCTAGAACAGACGCATTGGTATTTGCGAGGAGATAATCGTCGAGATACACTATTAGTCTTATTCCGCGCCGCGTTGACGGAGTACTTGGGCTATCCAGTTGCTTATGGAAGCAAATATTTTTGGTGCCAAGCTCAGTCCGAATGGTAGGCAGTTCATCTGTAACAATTCTCCTCGATATACAAGTCGAAGAAACCGCCGGTGGCTGGCGTGGATGGCAAGATGGAAGTAAGTTTGTGAAATATCTATTTTTAAAAGCCAATCGTTCGGTTGTAGGAAGTCTGGAACCTTTTGAATGTTGATCAGTTTGAACGGAGTCGTTAGAACGTATTGATTTAAACATCTCAGGTCGAAAATAGGTCTTAAGTCTCCGTCCGACTTGGGAACTAGGAACATGCGTGACAGGAAGCTGTGAGATAGGGGGACTGGTACTAGCATGTTCCGATTTCATTTTTTCTATAGCCACAGTCAAATCTACACTTTCGTGCGTTGCTTGTCTTGTATTTCCTAGACCGGGCAGATGCAGAGGCGGTCGTTTTGAAAATGGGATACGGGTTTTTCAAAGATTTCAAAGATTTATTGAACATATAAAACATTAGTTTACAAATACAAATTGCACGTAAACGACTGCTATAGTTAAAAACTGTGTCGCAGACATTTACG
>NJDD01002499.1:175644-200941 GCA_002245505.1 Calephelis nemesis
TGTGTGTGTGTGTGTGCGTGTGTGTGTGTGTGTTTGCGTGAGAGTAAATATGTACTGTCATTTTCCAGCTACAAGCATTTCACACTCATTATATGAGAGAGTTACGGTAACCTGAAATTACTTGGAGAATGTATTTTGGAGTGCCCATTTTCTCCCATCTTTTTTGAAAAGTCTGCAACTGTCCCGCACGAAAACATACCGGCTTGTCAATATCCTTGCTTATTTCTCCTATCCCGGCGGGATGATGGAGAAATTTGTCTACCCCGAGCGCCTCTTCTCGAGGGCGTTCGATCATAGTTTCGTCTATCGGAGTTTCCCCTGCCTCGAAAGGGCCTATTTATATTTTGCCTATCGTGGCTAGCATTGTTTACCCTGTATGTGGGTTGATTGTTGTAATTAGTTTGCCTAGAAGTACTGGCAATCGGATAATTCAGTGTAGAACTAGTTTGCGTTGCAGATACGCGGTCTTTTGAACGGGGCCAAAAAACTTTTCGAACGTCAAACGTTCTTTGTTAAAGATGAAGAGAATTTTTCAGCTTCAAAAAGGTTACTGCTTGAAGGTGGTATTTTTCGTAATATATTTTATTAGACGGAACTCGAACTTGCGCTAGAATGGCCTCTCTTATTTGTTGAATAATTTCTGCCCTGTGGCCACATACTAACAGAAGTGCGTCATTAGATATTTTAGAAAAATGACCATTAACAAAAATCTCCTCCATTTTCTTAAGAATGTCGTCGTAGAGTAGGTTAGGCGTAGCCTTTGCCCACGTTAAGAAACCTCGTAAATCATTTTCAAGTTGATCTTTCTGCTTAATTAGAGCATAGCTAATAGCTGCGTATGCTTTGTCTGTATTTACAGCTGTACGTGAGGTATCAATACTTTTAATTTCATCATTAACCTCCAGTTCGACAAAGCCGGGGGCGATAATTTTTCGAACATCAGAGTACCTCACATTGTGCCAATCTTCGTGACCTAACCTCTGAACGTGTTCTAACATTTGAAATAAGCACTTTCAGTTCTGGGTACCTCTGGTTCTTTTAATTTTGTATCGATGTGTAGTGAAAATTCAGGTTCTGAATCTTTATCGAGCTCTAATTCGTCTTTGTATAAACTTCCACTTACATTATCTCGAATACTATCATCATCATAACAGTTATCATAAATATTACAGTTAACGTCAGTATGATTGTCATGATTTAATTTAATTAATTATGAATTTAAGGGCGTTAACTTCATTAATTAATTCATTATACTTATGCAAGCGGTGCCTACGAGTCGATTTCTTACGCCTATGGCGACGTGAACGCTTAACAGAATATGATGAATTAGAGCTTGAACTGGAATCACTATCCGATGAAGATGATTCCGAGGAACTATTAGTTCGTTTTCTCTTGCCTTGCCGTGAAGGATTATTAACATTAGAAGATGAAGCATCCTTATTTATTTCGATATTAAAAATTATATTATCATCTTCATTCATCTTAACGATTCAATAATGATATTAATTATTACTTCTTGATCTAAAAAAACATTTTCATGTTAATATAACGTTTAAAATCAAAAATTCAATCGAGCGGTTACATCGCTATTTAATCTTTTTTTTTGGAGGGTTTGTAGACAAAATTAACACAAAAATAAAGATTTGTGTAACTTCTTTAACGACTGGTTTGAATTCTCGGAAAATAATTAAGTAATTGCAACATGTTAACATTTGTAACTAAATTTAAAAAATGTAGGCATTAGAACCGATAGAAAATAATTCAAGGGTTGAGAGCGTCACTTTTTAAAACTAGTAAAATTAGATTTTAAGTAAAATAAAATATTCTAAGACTCACCAAGTCACGAGTGTGCGCTGGGCGAAAACAACAACGTCAATGCCACATAAAACTGGCGAATGCCCAAAGATGCTTCGTCGCTGCTAGTGGTGGTGGAGAAAAAGAGACAGCGAAACGCAATATCAAGGAGGGAAATAGACAAAAGAGGATGCGGAAGCAACGGCATAACTCATTTATTTATTAGACTTCGGATCACGGTACAGTTTTTTAATGCTGAGTTTACGCACGCTCATGTTGTGACGTCACACCCTTGTTCGGCCCGAGCTTGCAGCACGGCGTACGGCGGCGTTTGCTTTGGTGATTAAGTACGCAACAAGCATCTTGTTTCATTTTGTTTCGATCGTCTTCAAGTCTAGGCTTGTATTTGAAATAAATAATATAAACAATCTCTTACATATACGATTACCTTCATTAAATTGAAACCATAGTGTGTGGAATGGAAGACGGATTTATAAAATCCCCGTGTTGGTCCGCCGCCATAACGTCATGACGTGTTCCGGTTCGGAGGATAAGCTAGCCGGTTAACTTACTTTTGCTCGAGGCCTAACATCCTGACCTCAGGTTGGTAACGCACCATTACCATTTTTAGTGTCTCTATGCGGCGTGAATTTCTTACCATTAGGAAATCCGTCTGCTTGTTTGCCTTCCTTTAATATAAAAAATAAAATAAAAGGGCAGTCCGACAATCTGCCAAGAGCTTGATAGTGGTACAATATTATACGGCATCCAGAAATTCGTGGAATGAAGTTAAAAAAGTATATATGTTAATAATAAATATAAACCGGAATAAAAATCGTGAACTAAGAATGTTTAATTTACATTGAGTCACATAGAAGTTAGACTTTTTTATTCTTATGATACTGAAAGGCAAACAAGCAGACGGATTTCCTGATAGTAAGAAATTCATGTTGCCTAAAGACACCAAAGGTCGTAATGGTGCGTTTCCAACCTGAGACCTCGAGCAACAGTATCCTCCGAACCAGAACACATCAACGGCAAGCACTGACTTTATGGCGGCAGGAATAGGTAAGGCAGTGGTACCAATCCGGGCAAGTCGCTGCGAAACTCTCCCACCTAGTCAGATGTCACGGTGTTAGTGACGATAAGTCTATACTCGCCTTTTATGAGCTGCCTGACCGGAAGGCAGATGGTCTATTCTGCAAAAGAGTCCGGACCAATACGGGGTAGTCTATATTTAAAAAAAACATCAATTAATGATGAATGCAGTCCATGGGTTTGATACTTCTCACTTATATATTTTAGTTTCTTTCTATAATATTTATAATAGTAGAAAGAAAATAATAAGTCAATGTTTGACTTATGTATGATAGTAGAAAGAAAATACATATTTCGTTACGTATAAAGTTACATGTGAAGCACCGGTCAAATTTTGAAAATCGGTTCGGAATCGAGAACACTTTTCGATCTATGAAGAAACTAAAAATTAACACGTTATTTATTAATTTAATTCAACATATACATATATTGAAATGGTCTTCACAGCAGTGCGCATTTTAGGGCATATTTTATCAACTCTTTTAATGGCTGTCATCCACTTTTTTCTTATTTTTGGGTCCTCGGGCACATAAAAAAAGAGTTTATCGGGTGTTTTAACTGTTGAATTGAAGCACTGAGGCACTATAAAGTATTTGTTTGCCATTTTACTACAGACAACTTTATAGTTTAGTTTTTTATAGCGTAGCAGCGGCGTACAAGCGAGCACTTGACTCTTTACATTGATGAATAACCAAGGGTGTGACGTCAGCGCCAATTGAGCTCCCGCCCGCGTTTTTAAAATCTTCGGCCGCAAATACGACCTTTAATCGTTAATATCTCAATCATTTTTTAAGATATGAAAATACTAAAAACACTGTTTTTCCTGTAATTTTTTGTAGATTTATTTGGCATATAAAGTAAAAAACGTTTGTCAGATCCATTAAAAAACTTGTCCATAAATATTATATCGATATTTTTTAACATTATCGATACATACTGTGCACGTTTGTAAAAAAAACAGTTTAAGACTGTATTCCTGCAGTGAACCTTGTATGTTGGTAGAAACCAATATTTTCAAAACACAGTTTACAATCTACCGAAAAATTAACCCACAACCAACCGAC
The DNA here is from genome assembly GCA_002245505.1 of Calephelis nemesis. NCBI lineage: Eukaryota > Metazoa > Arthropoda > Insecta > Lepidoptera > Riodinidae > Calephelis > Calephelis nemesis. The sequence continues at coordinate 179,601 of NJDD01002499.1, forward strand.
TAATATACCGACAGAGCATGCACTTTCTCATTTTATACCGATACTTCCAAACCCACTCTTTCTCTAAACTTTTTATTGCAGATGCTGGACCGCATCCCACGTCACATTAATGATTTTGTAGAACATTTATTCACATTTCGACCGCATATTTACTTTCATCTCTCTCTCTAGTTTCCTAGTTTCCATAAAGTAACGTAGGGATGAGCACTGAACGAAGCAATACTAAACGAACATTTTGACTTAAAACTTCGCTTCGCTAAAACAGTTACTTGCCCAACGCTCCATTCTCTATTATACCCGTTTGTTCCATTGTTGATGTGGTCAATTTGAGATCAAATTTAAATTGCTTAATCGAGTCATATCTAGCAATGCTCTATCGTCGTGTGGCCTACTCAATAATTTGTTTGAATCTAAGTCAGACCACACTATTTTTTCCAAAGTTTTAACACAACTCAGAGCAACATACACCTGTCCTTTATCGAAATTTTTTGCCTAGATCAATAACAGCCTTTTCTAGTGCAGTTTCCTGTAACTTGTGAACTGTAACTGCACAATTTCAAATCAAATGCAACATATTTGATAGTCGGTCACGATTAAAACTAAGCTGATGAGCATGTTGTTCGTAGGAATCATTTGTTCAATTCTTGCGTATCAAAAACAAAATAGGTTCACGATATTCTTGCTACTCATCACTTAAAATCGTAAAATAAAATATTTTTAACAAAAAACCGACTTCAAACAGTAAACTAAAAAACTCAACATTAATAAAAAAACATGTTCAATGAAGAAAACTTTACTAAAGCGACTTCAAACGGACAGATAGATAGCATATACACATAACATTGTATAAAGATTCATTGTATAGGTAATAGGTTTGGGCGATTATTGTTATTGAGGATAAAAAATATTATTTTATAATAAATTGGTTGCAGTATACTTCTAGAATATAAAATACGCGTATATGTAGGTTATTAGTATAACTAAGGTTTAAGTGTAGGTTACGTATTAATACCTAATGATTAATATGTACATATAAATCACTTTTGTATATAGTCTAAGTGCAGTTTATTTTTCGCTTTTTAGTAAAGTTTTCCTTTATTGAACATATTTTTTTATTAATGTTGAGTTTTTTTAGTTTACTGTTTGAAGTAGGTTTTTTTTTGTTAAAAATTATTTTATAAATATTTGGTTATTCTACCGCCCCAGCCTGGAGAGCTGTTTGAGCTGTTTGAGATCAGTTTTAGGGCTCACAAGGGTTGTAAGTACCTCATTGTTATCAGTCTCAAGTAGAGCAAATTATGAAGAATGCGATGTTACTGAATCTGTTGTATTGCGATTATATTTTATAGATTTATCTAAAATAATGTCATTAGATAGTTTTTCCGAAGCTAGAAAAGTAATTATTTATTACATTAACCGATTCCGGCGAAGAATCACGTAACTTTAATAGGTTTAAATTAGATCTTTCTATTTTGCTTCGATTTGTCATATTATTTATTACTTTCCATAAGTGTCTGAGACTATTTTTATTTAAATTCAGTAGTTTTCTTTCATAATTACGTTTAACTTTTTTTAAGATGTTGTTGCAACAATTTCGATAACGTTTGTAGGTTATTTTCAGTATTTCATTCGTGGCTTAATTTTATTGGGTCATTTACATTAATGAGACTGCTGCAAGTATTTTCCTCTAAGAAGGAAATAGCCCTATCAAAATCCATAAGTACATTTTTAACTATCGTTTTTAATAGCTTTTTAGATACTTTCAGAAATATAATACTGTGGTCAGTAATAGTCGTATTGAATATTTTAATGGATGAAGAGACAGTGTTTTTATCTAGTTTCAGTATTAAATGATCCAGGCAGTTAAGGCAGCGCTCCCTTGTGGGTAGCGTGTGACCTGGCAGAAGACCGTGCATGGATAACATATAACATGAGTTTATTAGTGCGTTCATATTATGTATTTTATCAGTGATGTTGGTATTTAAATTACCCGTAATTAGGATATTTTTATGGTTGTTTATAGAATCAATGTGATCGTTTAGGGAATTAATAAAAAGCTCTGGGTTGCAATTACTTGGAGACCGATAAATGACCAAGACATTTTTTTTTTTGGAATGACTAATGTGTTGCCAACCTCGCGGTTTTTACAACTTCCGGGACTTTAATAGACCAAGACAGTGAAATTGTATAGTATGATTTGTAAACAAGAAGCGTGGTCTAATTTAATTTCTTTAATTTTAAAGCTAATTTTATGAGTATTGTTCATATAAATAACAACCCCATCACATAGATTTATATGATTCGTAAGTTGAAATGATGTTTGAAAAGTCTACATTGTGCAAAAACTAGCCAAAATTGAATGCTTGTGTTATTGGTGGTAGCCTATGATGCTAATACCAGATATTATGTACAATATTAATTAATAGCCTCTGCTAACACACAATAATATGTAAAACTTTAATAAATTTAATATACACCCAGACCTGGAAACACGGACAAACAATGTTCATGAGAAAAAGGTTTGATGTCGGTGCCAAGCCCTAAACCAATTATTATATTTGAGGCGGATAGATTTCCTAGAATCGACGAAAATATACCATGTTGAGAGATTTTAGGACTAAAACACACTGTTACAAGTTCACAATGGCGAGAGTGTGGCAGAGGAGGTTCTCTGGGATTTATTTTCTGATTATCTTCCAAGTCTTCTCAGTTACTTCTCTGGTGGTCCGACCGCGAACAATATCGCGAATTTTGACACCCGTATTTATACTCTGGAAGGGCCAAATTCTGGATTATTCTATATCTCACCCCCGGAACCACACTTTATTGAAAATTGCCATTAACTCACCGGCACGGAAACTTGGCCAAGTATAAAATTTGTGATAACTTCAGGTTTTTTTTCAGTTAACACTGCAAGTTCAGGCCAATTTTGATTGTTGTTCATCTAAATAATTTATTTATTTTTACTTATAAATCAAGTTTTTTAAAGTTCATAATAAAGTTTAAACGAAAAATGCATTAAAACAATATTAAACACAGTAGTTTAGAGCACTAGTAATGAAAAACTGATTCTTTGATAACTTTTTTTTTTAAATAGCGTGTTTCCTCCTCTAGCTCTTATTTGCATTAGGTCTGGCATTCTTTGGATGACATTTCTGATGTCCACTTGTGATAAGTCGAGCCAGGCAGTCAGTACAGTTTCTCGAAGCTGGCTAAGGGTTTGTGGTGGGTTCGATGCTGTTTTAATTGTCGTTTTTAGCTTATCCCAAATATGCTGTATTGTGTTTAAGTCAGGTCTGCGAGCTGGCCACTGCAATTTTTGAATACCAACCCCTTGAAGTCACTTACAATATGAGCGACGTGTGGGCGTGCATTATCATGCATTAAAATGAATTGGTCATATCCAATAAACACCCCACAGGGTACTATTCTTGCAGGATATCCTCGATGTATCGTGTCGCAGTTAGAGAGTTATTGACGAAGACCAATTCTGTACGTGCGTCAGAACATTGCCATCCTATCCCATACGAATATAAAACTCACTGTTGGAGTAGTAGTGATCGCCAGATATCGTTTACCTTTCCTTCTCCGCACACGTTGTCGACCATCAAGTGCATTTAAAGCGACCTGCACTCGTCCGTAAACAAAACCCTTGCCCATTGTTGATGAGAACATTTAGCATGTTCGCGGGCAAATTGAAGTGGAGCTCGACCGAGACTCGTCACGTCAGATACAGAAGGCTCGGCGGGCTCACTCTCTCAAAGTTGAATGAGGATGTTCAGTCACTGTTTCCTTTACGTATTTTGCTTTTGCAGTTGCAATACTGCAACAGCAAAACAAACAAAAAACACTTTAGATGTAGAGACATTAATGGCTACCAGAGCAGAGCAAATATTCCATCACATCTCGACCGCTTTTGAACGCTTTATACCTCTCACAAACATGATTTTATGATAAAGTCGAGTCTCCGTAAGCCTTCTGCAACATTTTCATCAACGCCAAAAATGAAATTCTATTGGCAATACAATATTTAAGATACACTTTTTGTTTGATGTTCTTGTCCATTATGAAATTGGCAATACGCACTAAAACTCCGCTACAAAATGCAAAACAACACAAACAAACAAAAATTTGAATTTGGAACCATAAACAAATAATCCATTTCCGATACATACTTTTTTGACAGAATGAATAACAGTTATTTTTATTTTAGTCAGTGTGTCTTTACTTCTTGTGTGAGAGTTTGTTAAAAAACGAAATGTAAAGTGAAAACTTACCAAAACTGAAATGACTTTTTCATTAAATCTAAAGATTTTTTTGGTATCTTCGTATTTTTCGGAAATGAAGCGTCACTAAAGAAAATGTAGTCCCAAATTTCACTAGTCATTTGCTCTGGCTTGATTTTAAGCATATTTTCTTTATTGCCTCTAAAAGTGTCCCCCTGTAGGAAGTGAGCTATTGTGTAGTATGCGTTATATATGGTCGAGTCCGAAAGAGATTCTATCAACCACTGTTCATCCCATGGAAGTTTAGTCCCTGTAAAAATCAGATTTTAATGCAATTTTAAATTGTAAGGCCAAGCTCTAATTGCTATTTATTTCACTATAAATTAATCTAAAAATAATAAGTAAGATTCACCATTTAGTGGTGAAAGAATCTATAGATAGCAACTCCGTTGTATAACGCATTAAAGTTATTTGTATCTACCCATTATTAATCTACACTTATATCATAAAGAGGAAAACTTTGTTTGTTTATTTGTTTGTTTGGTTGTAATGAATAGGCTCAAAAACTATTAGACCGATTTTAAAAATTATTTCACAATTCGAAAGCTACATTATCCACGAGTAACATAGACTATATTTTATTTTGGAAAAAAATAGGGTTCCGTAAGATATTTGGATTTTTCCGACACAAACTGAAAAAAATCAACCAAAGAAGTTACTTATTTTGCGTACGCTGCCTAAACTACAAAAGATAGAACCATAAAATGTTGTAATAAATTGTAGATCTTATAAATATCTACAAAAAAGTCCGCGCTACACTATACCTATCTATGTCGAGTGAGGCACAACAACCACATTTTTATTCAAAAATCTTGAATTTTTTTTGACTACATTTAAACACGTTTATTTTACTCATGCTATTAATCCTTTTCAAAATAAATTATTTCATCAATAAGTACAGTTTATATTGATAATATTTGGTCTTTGAATGATTAAAATTGGACGTTTGGTTTTGAAGTTGTGGTAAAATTAAAATATTACGATTTCTGCTGCAAGGCCCGTTGCGAAGTGGGCGTCACCATGGCCAGGGGTGCGCGTGCGAGAGAGGGGTGTTTAGATCTATGAGTAAGGTACCCGCGCGGCTCAGTGTATGGAAAATTTCGACATTTTTGAAATTATAACAGTGCAACTTTGTATTTAGATACTTAATGAGGAACGAAAGAACATGGGCTACTTTTTATAGCGATAATTTAATTAAGAATATACTTATCATCCTCATTATAAAAGAAGATAAACATGGAAACGTGCAAAACCACGTCACTGCTAAATGTGTTTAGTATAGACAAATTAATTTTCAAGATTTTTCTCTTATTAAAATGAACCGAAACTCGCCTTTTACGACTAAGTTGGTATGAAAGCATTTCGTCTATATTTTTTTGTAAAAGCTCGGAACCAAAATCTATACTATCTATACTAATATCAAAAAGCTGAAGAGTTTGTTTGTTTGTTTGCTTGAACTTTCAGTGTTAGTCCATTTATTGAAGAAGGCAATAGGCTATCATCATCACGCTAAGATCAATAGGAGCTGAGCATCAATGATAAATGTTTTAAAATCGGGGGATTTTTCCTATTGAGAGCGTGCGCTGCGTTAACGGTGAAAGTTTCGTAAAAATCATGTATAAAAGAATTGTTCCCCTTTAATAGTCCTAAAAAAGTCCGCGTCAGCACATTTCTTGTGCGAATAACATTTACTTGTATTATTACTAAAATTTTATTTTTGCGTTGTTTGTTATCATCATAAATTTCTGTTTCTCTAACACGAGTGTAAACGAATACTACAGTATCCGTGATCTGAAGTGGGGCCTGGTGATCTGCTCGCACAGGGTATCCTAGTTTCATACACTAGTCTCTTACTTCGTTATTCTGTTAAACTGTTTGTAAGAGAAATAAATAATTTTTGAATTTTTTATTTCTATCTTTTAAGGTTAGCTCACTATAACCTTTTTTTATGCTAACCCAATTTGTTTCAAAATAATGCATTATTTGCGAATGTTATTTTATAAACACGATGTTAATCCTTATCCAAAAAAGTACGTCATTCATCACAAGTATTTAATTTGAAACAAAATTGCATTTCACATAACTTGATTTAAAATAATTATCTTAGGAGATGTCGTACGTTACGTTACGTAGAATATAATCAGTACGTTAAAACTATAGTTTAAAGACCGCGCGACACAGACGCGTGGTATGCGCGTGGTTGACTCCTTATGGAATGTTGTGCACTACTTTCTAAATTTATTCTTTCCAGAACAACATCGTGTAATACTTTTTAGATGATATTTAAATAAAAATAGATTAAAGTTTGAAGAAGAACGTAGGCCGTTTTTCGTCTTAAAATTTCAACGGGTAGCGTTGGAGAGTTAAATATCAAATAAATAGGCTACGCGGGCGAAGCCGCGGGTAGCAGCTAGTGAATTTATATTTACAAATCAAAAATATTGTTTAATAGCTTAAGTTTTAGCCCTGATGATGCTGTATAAGCGAAACCGGTAGGCTATTTACAAAATAATAAAGTATAAGTGATACGTAAAACAGTACAAGTGTTTCTTTGTTTAAAATATGAATAATTGGAAGTTTTGTCAAGCGCCGACGATGAAAAATATCGAAAATAAAATAAATTATAGCCTGTTTTTAATCTCAGAGACTTAATTGACAGATACAAATGTCAAATTTACAAATAATGATACCTATGCTTTTTTTGTAGTGCTGTTCTATGATACCGATTTTTTCAAAACGTAATGTCTATTTTTAAAAAATTATGAACCTAAATTTCATTGATTCTATAACTTACACTTTATTTTAACTGACATTGAAAAAGAGAACGTTATTTGTAATAATCATTTTTATTTGAGATAGCATTACTTTAGTTTAGAGGTGGTCCCATTGCCACCAAGACTAGGTCTGTTGATGGAATCAAATAAAAGTCGAGGAAAATACACAATTTTTGGTGTAATTAGATGAGATTATATTGAAATCCAAGTCAGTATTTTGTAATTTTCTGAGTTGTAAATTATCCTAACCTTATCACATCAAATGCGTCCGTTGTGCCTGTTGTGTGCGAATTATATAGCGGAACCCTAAGAAGAACGATGACGAGGCCGCTACAATGTTAGTTTTAAGTAAAGATGTTGCATCCCGCTGACGGTGCATTGCGACACTGGGCTCAACGTCCGGCGCAACATCAAGAGAGGAAGCCCAATTCTATTTCATACTTCGAAGTAGCAAGTTTAGATTAGGATTAATTAATAAGTTTTATTGTAATTATTTTATTTTAAATTAAATTAGTTAAATAAATTTTGGTTTTTTTTTGGAACCTCCGGTTGCAGCTAACGTAATTGGCGCAGTCGGTAGGATATTTGCGGGCCGTCTCGCAATTAAAATTAGATCTATCTTAGATTAGAGTAGCGAGTCGCCCGGGCGGCTATCTAGCCCCTTCGACAAATATCCCGAAACTACGGACCAGCTGTGACCCGAAGAGGAGGAGCTCTGAAAATCGACGCCCGAGAGGAACCAGATATGAAAGTACTGTAAGTACACTTGAATTGTTCTCGTGTTGCTTCCCCTTTAGTTATAAAAACTTTAAAAATTATCCATCCCAGATCCTCTAGGCCCCGGGAGCCTGAATCTCGTCAGACTCTCCGTGGTAATATTAAAGATAGTAATAGAAGTATTAATTTAGAACTAGGTAGTGACTTAGATATTGCAAATTTATATAATATAAGTGATTTAGAAACTATACCTATAATGTGTTTTGACCCGGACACAATCTTTAAGGCCCTCCGCCTTGTCCCGGACTTCGACGGTAATCCTAACGTGCTCACAAGATTCATTAGCATTTGTGATCAATTAGCCGCTAAATACTTGAGTACAGCCGTGGGCAGCGAGTTTTTTAATTGTTGCGTCTTAAATGGAATTTTAAATAAGATAACAGGGACCGCCGCGTGTACCTTAAATTCTAACGGGATCCCGGATAGCTGGTTAGGTATCCGTGCTGCCTTGATTAATAACTTTTCCGACCAACGTGACGAAACGACTTTATACAATGACTTGTCTCTGTCCACCCAAGGTAACAAATCCCCTCAAGAATTTTATGATCATTGCCAAACCCTGTTCAGCACCCTCATGACATACGTGACGTTACATGAATCCATACCCACCACAATAGAAGCCAAACGCGACCTTTACAAAAAAGTAACAATGCAGGCTTTCGTTCGCGGATTAAAAGAACTATTAGGGTCCCGCATACGGTGTATGCGACCCAGCACTATAGAAAAAGCGCTGGAGTATGTTCGAGAAGAATTGAACATAATATACCTGCAGCAGCGCAGTGAACCTCATAAAGGTCAGGGAGCTCCTAAGATTCCGCCTTTACCACCTAACGCGTTTATGCCACCACGCCCTCAGCATACTATGCAGGCCCCTGCACCCCAGTGGCCAGCACTTATAGGTCATCATTACAGGCCCCCAACTCAGCCGTTCCGACTGAACGAGGCTATACATAACCATCGCGGACCCACGCACATGCAAAGAATATTCGGTGCACCACCACCCAATTACAACCCTCGTAGTAACGCATTCAGATTGCCACCCCGTAACAATCAGCCGCAGGGTTCGCAACCAATGAGTGGTGTACAAAGGTATACCCCAAAAATATTACCCCATACCTCAATGTTAGGGCATGACTGGACAAAGTCAGGTAATCCGCCACCTACTAATTACTTTAAAACGCGAGAAATGAACATAAACCAATGTGCGACATATGATGACTCAGATTACGGCGACTCATATGACTACATAGTCCAAGAGCCAGACTACAATTATAACGGTTATAACTATCTATACTATAATACCGACTTTACACCCGACTTTTCGTATGACTATCATCACGGCAACCATTCGACGAGTAGAGACAGTGTGCCACCACTAGAAACTAGTACTGACGACCAGGATTTTCACGAGGATAGAATTTCACAAAAACCAAAATAGAACTTAACCTCCAAACCCAACGACAATTACCGTATATTCAAATCGAGAACCCACCATTAAAATTTTTAATTGATACCGGTGCAAATCAGTCTTTTATCAGCCCGGAAGCTGTTGAAAAATACTTTTCTAACTATCCCCTTAACTATGATCCATTTGAAGTAACAAACATCCACGCCACCAGCAGAAACAACTATTCGATTACCTTGCCATGTTTTCCAGAATTCAAAGACCAAGACGATATGAAATTATTTATCTATCGATTTCACGACTACTTTGACGGTCTCATAGGACTAGACTTGTTAGGTCAGTGGAAAGCTCGCATATATATTTAAAAGAAAGACAACTAATAACCCACGCCGCGTCAAATCCAATTATTATGTTCAATTCGCGAAACGTTAATCTGTATGAGGATATTATAAAAGCCAAAACCTCGAAAGCTGTACGTATTCCTACTAATACAGCTGATGGAGACGTACTTATACGAAAACAAGTACTATGCAATTGCATTGTTCACGAATGTATAACTACAGTCGTTAACAACCGCGGTTACATAGAAATAGAAAATTCAACACAGAACGACATAATATTCTCATTAGATAGGCCGGCCGAAGCAGAGATATTTAATATCGAATGCACACACACCAAACAACTTTCATCGCGCGCACAAGAGATTATTCCTAGGTTAAGATTAGATCATTTAAATGAGGAAGAAAAAGCCAATATTAAAGCCCTTTGTTCCCGCTATTCAGATATTTTTTATATAGAAGGCGAACCACTTACCTTTACAAATAAAATAAAACATCGTATCCGAACTACAGACGAAGTCCCCGTACACGGTAAAACTTACAGATACCCGTTCATTCATAGAGAAGAAGTTGGGAATCAGATCGAAAAAATGTTGACACAAGGCATAATTAGACCCTCTGACTCTGCGTGGAGTTCACCAATTTGGGTTGTACCCAAGAAAGTAGACTCCTCCGGCAAACAAAAATGGCGCCTCGTGGTTGACTTTCGAAAATTAAATGAAAAAACACTAGATGACAAATACCCGATACCCAACATTAGTGACGTGCTGGACAAGTTAGGGAAGTGCCAATACTTTACGACATTAGACCTGACTAATGGGTTCTATCAGGTAGAGATGGATCCCCAAGACATCTGTAAGACCGCATTTAACGTCGAACATGGGCATTTTGAATTTCTCCGTATGCCTATGGGACTTAAAATTCTCCTAGTACATTTCAACGCGTTATGGATAGTGTCCTTAGAGGCCTCCAAAACGAAGTCTGTTTAGTGTATCTCGATGATATTGTAGTGTTCAGTACCTCTCTCCAGGAACACATGGTGAACCTAGAGAAAGTGTTTCAAAGACTCCGAGAATCAAACTTCAAAATTCAGATGGATAAGTCGGAATTTTCGAAGCTTGAAACGGCTTATCTTGGACACATTATCAGTAAGGACGGTGTTAAGCCAAACCCCGACAAAATTGCCGCTATAAAGAAATACCCATTGCCCAAAACACCTAAAGAAATAAAGCAATTTTTAGGCCTTCTCGGTTATTATCGAAAATTCATTCCTGACTTCGCCCGTATCACCAAACCCTTAACTCAGTGCCTTAAGAAAGGTAGAAAAATTACCATTGACTCTGACTACAAAAACTGTTTTGAAAAGTGCAAAACCCTACTAACAAACGATCCAATATTACAGAGACCCCGACTTTACTAAGGAATTTAACCTGACGACTGACGCTTCTAACGTAGCAATAGGAGCCATACTATCGCAAGGACCAATAGGGTCAGATAAACCGGTTTGTTACGCCTCACGCACACTTAATGAGAGCGAAATGAATTATAGTACCATCGAAAAGGAATTACTTGCCATAGTATGGGCGACAAAGTACTTTAGACCGTATCTCTTTGGAAGAAAGTTTAAGGTGTTTAGTGATCATAAGCCATTTCAGTGGATTATGAACCTTAAGGAAAGTAACTCACGACTTACCCGCTGGAGACTTCGGCTAAGCGAATATGATTTCACCGTCGTTTATAAAAAAGGCAAGAATAATTGTAACGCGGATGCGCTTTCTCGCATAGAGATACATAACGTAGAGACAAATTCACTAATTCAGGAAATTGACGAGCTTAACTCACTTTTAGGGAATCCTACAGAACGAACAAGCCCGCCGACTAATTCTTCCACCGAAACGGTACACACCAGTCAGGAGAACCCAATATTAGAAATCCCTATTACCGACGACCCCTTAAATAAATTTAACCGACAAATATACTTTACAATTGTAGACGACATCAAACGGAAACCCGTGGTAACCAAACCGTTCGATACCCATACCCGTATTAGCATACAACTCTCAAAAAATAGCTTAGAAGATGACGTGATAAATTCCATTAAGGAATATGTAATACCCAAAATTAAAACCGCCCTTCTCATAAACCCACCGCTTGCAATGTACTCCATCATCCCTATTTTACAAAATAAATTTAAAAGTTCCGCCATGAACTTAGTTGTAACCAAACGGGAATTGGAAAACGTAAAAGAATATCTCCGACAGCAAGAAATTATACGACACTATCACGATGGTAAGACTAACCATAGGGGTATAAATGAATGTTATCTCGCTCTATCTACTAGGTACTATTGGCCTAAAATGAGAGACCACGTAATTAAATTTACTAACGAATGCACTATCTGCGGACAGGCAAAATACGACAGACGACCTGTAAAGCCACAATTTAACGTAGTTCCACCGGCTACCAAACCCTTTGAGATTCTTCATATGGATTTATTCACCGTTCAAACTGAAAAGTACGTAACGTTCATAGATGTTTTCACTAAGTATGGTCAGGCCTACCCTTTAAGAGACGGAACAGCTGTCAGTATACTCCAAGTATTGTTAACATTTTTTACGCATTTTGGTGTACCACTCACAATAATCACTGACAACGGGACCGAATTCACCAATCAGCTTTTCATGGAATTTACTCGCTTAAATAAAATAAATCACCTCAGAACCCTGGCTCATTCTCCTGACAATGGTAATGTCGAACGTTTCCACTCCACTTTATTAGAACATCTTAGAATCCTGAAATTAAAGCATCCGGACCAACCTATAGTAAACCTAGTACCATACGCTATAATAGCATACAATAGCTCCATATAATACGCTATAATAGCATACATAGTTTTACCAGATGTAGACCATTCGACTTACTCACCGGACATTTTGACCCTAGAGACTGCCTTGACTTTGATATGACACAACACTTGTTACAACTGTATACCCAAAATCACAAGAAGCAAATGAAAAAAGTATACGATTTAGTTAACGAATCATCTCTGACCAACCGTACCAATCTAATTGAACAAAGAAATAGAGATCGTGAACCCGAGATCGACTACGCACCAGACCAACAAGTTTTTATTAAAAACCCCCTTGCGAGTCGTCAAAAAGTGGCCCCTCGCTACACTCAAGACAAAGTTCTTGCCAATTTGCCTATCCATATTTATACATCTAAAAAACACGGACCAGTCGCTAAGTCAAGACTGAAACGAGTCCCTAAAACTGCCAATTTGTTACAGGACGTTACTTCTAATGACCATAGAAATGACTTGGACTCAACAAATAAACTTGGAAAGTCTAGCTGACGGACCCGGAATACTTCCGTACCACCTCGGTACCATGCGACTTACAACCCACCATCATACATTCCTACAATATATCGACTTAAACGATATCGAGGACAAAGTTAGTCAAATACAGGGACAGCTGCTTACATATAAAGACAGACTAATTAACGACACCTTTACCCTATATGAAATTCAGATTGACTACCTTATTGCTAAGCTTAACAAGATTTTAATTCAGTTACAAACTATAGAGCCTAACCGGACTAAAAGAGGACTAGTAAATAGCCTCGGGTCTGTCATAAAAAGCATCACTGGAAACGTTGACTATACTGACGCACTTAAATATGACGAAGCTCTTAGACTATTACAAGTTAATCAAGACAGAACGGTTTTGGATTTCAATAAACACATTAGTTTAAGTAAAGAATGGATGACAAAACACAATAACGCTTTAGAACAATTAGTAATCAACCAGGAAAAAATTAATTCAACTTTACAATCAATACTAAATAGTAATATTCACAAAGAATCTAGTTTAATTAAATATGCCAGGTTTGCCCAACTTTTAGAAATAGCTAGTGAGAATGCCGAGGATTTAATGCAAGAAATATTACGGATTGGAAACTCTCTAGCCTTTATTCACCTCTCCACCACCCACCATACCACGATAGACGTAGAAATATTACAAAAAATGTTAGATAAAGTAAAAAATAGTTACGGCGTTGACCATACTCCGAACCTAGAGTTAAGAGAATACTATGATATAATCAAACCCGGATCATATTATTCTAATAAGCAAATAGTTATAATTTTTAAATTTCCTATTTCTAAAGACAGTTTTGATTTTTATAAATTAGCCATTGCCCCAAACAAAAATAACCAAATCCTGATCCCCCCTTCTCCTTACATAGCAACTAACAGGAACTCATTCGTGTACATAGAGACAGAATGTCCGAAGTTAAATCACTGGTTTCTCTGTGGGGAAAAATTTAATCACCAACTTCGTTCCAAACTAGACTGCATCCATCAACTAATAGCCAACCAGGTGCTGAAAGAAGCCTGTCTATTTACCAAAGTTACTCTCAAGATGGAAGCTATGGAGAAACTTGACGATCAACATTACATACTTTCGTTTCCGGAAGAAGCAAAAACCCAACTTACCTGCGGGAGAGTAGACCACACAGTACTCAAGGGAAGCTACCTCGCAACCATCCCAGTAAGCTGTTATTTGAAAACCGCCGAATTCAGCATTATCAATGATAACGACGAACTAACAGGACAACCACTTAAGCTGATGCAAATACCTCGAGAGGGCAGAACCGCATCTCCTGAGAAAAAGCAAATCCAACTAGACTCGATCAATCTGCAAGATCTCCACACTATTCAAGAAAAATCGTGGTCCAATCTCCAATCGACCCTGCCAGTTTTCACCCTAACCTCACAATGTACCATACGACGATTCCGTTTTATATCATACATCTTATTGGATTCATAACGACGACCATACTCATCTCGCAAAAATATAACTCTGGATGTTTCTTTAAGAAACAAGAACATCGAAAAGGAAAGGACGACACAGGAACGGACAGAATATCGGGAGATATGCCGGCAACATTTTCATTCAACATCTTAAAATAGTTGCCTTTCTAGGGGTGGAGAAATTATGTAGCGGAACCCTAAGAAGAACGATGACGAGGCCGCTACAATGTTACTTTTAAGTAAAGATGTTGCAACCCGCTGACGGTGCATTGCGACACTAGGCTCAACGTCCGGCGCAATATCAAGAGAGGAAGCCCAATTCTATTTCATACTTCGAAGTAGCAACTTTAGATTAGGATTAATTAATAAGTTTTATTGTAATAATTTCATTTTAAATTAAATTAGTTAAATAAATTTTGGTTGTTTTGGAACCTCCCGTTGCAGCTAACGTAATTTGCGTGTCATCAATTACCTACTGTTATTTTCTTGTATTAAGTTGGTCAATTTTGGTTCTGTTGCATTCTTGTTTTTACTATATTGCATTATGTTTTTAATAAAAAGAAATACTCTAGGGCCGGGACAAGTTACGCAAATTGATGAAATCCGAAAGCACTTAATAATACTCGTATAATTATGATGTAGTTATTGTTTTCCCCGTGTTAATCCAGGTTTTCTGGGTAGAATATATCATCTGCCGTCCAGCATGGCAGCCTGCTGTAAGAGGCGAGGAAAGGCAAAACGGGTCATTAACAATAAAAATACTGGTGGTGGTAGAGCGCTATGCAGCAACTTGTCCAGATAGACATCCACTGCTTTACTTATTCTTGTCGCCATACTGACAGTGTCATGTTCCAATTTGGAGGGCAGGGCAACTGGTAGACTTGCACAATTGGACTTATAATATTCCTGCTGTGTCGCAATGCACCTACAACAAAGATAGGGTCTATACCCTGAGTCTATGTCTTACCATTAGGGGAGCCCCGTGCTTGTTCGCTGTCTTCAGCCATAAAAAGTAGTATAGTTTGTTGTTTTGTTACACAAAAAATTAGGAAATGAATTGAATACGAAGCGTTTTCGGGGAAGAGCTTCAAGTAACTCCACAGCGAAATTCAAAGACAAGTCGACATTACCAATAGTTTAATTACAGATATAGATGGCGAATTAGATCATTTTGGGTATTTAAGTACCGAGTAGCTGAATAAAAAATAAAATTGGTATTTAAAAATACAAGTGTTGCTTTTTATAAATTTTGTTTTGAAATCATACAAATAATGACATTTATTGACCTGTAATAATTATGCAGCACATTAACTTTGTATTCATTCGTTATTAATATCCATGTTCCGATTTTCCATTGTAACTTCCAAAAATCGGTAGTAAATTTTGTTTACATTTATCGATAATGGCACGACACTATTTATGAATCGCAAAAAACTTACAACACTGCTAATGTCAATTTAGTCTCTGAGATTAAAAAACAGGTCATAATATAATAACACAACGTTTAACACATAACGTTTCGTTTTTCTTGTTTTGTTGCACCGTAATACATATATGTACATATTTTTGGCGGGATATTGCAAAATTATTTAGATTTGTCGAAATAAAACATCATTTGTCATTACTAAAGTTGAAATTATCGCACATAAAATTTTACAATTGCAAGATTGTGACATATAGATATAGTGATTTGCTTGCTCGTTTAGTTTTTTTTTTTTTTGAATGACTAATTTTGCTGCTAATCTCGCGATTTTTTGCAACTTCACCGAGCTTTGTGGGCCGAGCAGAGTGCTCAGCCCGAGACATCATTATTTAAATGCAGCACCAAGGGCTGTCTCCCGGGAGACCGTACCTCGACTTGGTGCTGCGTTCTGGTTACTGGGTGGATTGGTGGGAGGAATATTGGCGGCTCGTTGCGGCGCAAGAGAGGTCTTCGTCGCCGAGACCGGCGGTGACGGTGTCGTGTGATGTTGTTGTGATGTGGGTTTGTCGTGTTCCGGTTTGGAGGAGGAAGTAGAGCGTTCGCCGCGGTTATTGAGTCCGGAGGATCCAATAACACGTGGCGGGGTCTTCTATGATTTGGGGGCGCGTTCGCGACCGGTGTGTAGTCACACGCGGATGCTAACACCGGATTCGGGTGGGCAACAGTTTTTTCAAAGTAACATTCCGATAGTTCTTGGAAATGCTGCGCTATCGTGGGTAAATCGAGGTCGAGATGTAGGTCCGCGTTGCGAACGTACCACGGAGCGCCCGTGGCAGTTCGCATGAACCTATTTTGGATGACTTGTAACTTTTTGAGATGGGACAAGAAGGTTTGCGCGAAGGTTACGGTACCGTATGCTAATATGGGTCTAATACATGTTTTGTCAAGTGTCACTTTATTACGAAGTGACATTTTACTATTTTTATTAATGAGATAATAGAGAAGGCTAAGTACGAACTTTGCCTTGTTCCAGGGAATCGCTCGGGGTTCACTTCTATGCGCCACTTCCTGAACCATTTGCCCAGGAGAGTGGCCGCTTTTCTGAGGTTACAACCTATCTGTTTACCGCGACGGTGGGTTGAGAACAGAGCCGTGTCGTCCGCGAAGAGGGCTACCTGGACACGCGACGGTCGGGGAACGTCGTTCGTGTAGAGGGTGTATAATATAGGTGAGAGCACCGAGCCCTGCGGCACTCCCGCCTCTATGGGCCTACTGCTAGAGAGAGTCCCTTCTACACGAAATCTGAATTTGCGATTCGACAAGAAGTCTCGTAGGATGAGAACTAGTCTGTCTGGCACGCCCATTTCGCAGAGCTTATACATTAGGCCGTTGTGCCAGACCTTATCGAACGCCTTGGCCACGTCGAAGAATATCGCTCCCGTGTATAAGGGTAGTCGTCTATTCAGGCCGTCTAGTATGTGCTTCGTGAGGCGGTGCACCTGATTTGTACATGAATGGGCTGCCCGGAAACCAAATTGCTCATCCAATAACAATTGTTTCTCGGCTACGATCGTCTTAAGGCGGGCGTAGATAAGACGCTCGTATATTTTGCCGAGTGAATTGATAAGACTAATCGGGCGGTGCTCGTTTAGCACAGTAATCGATTAGTAGAGTTACTATTTTTAATGCTTGCAATTGTCATCTTTCAGCTTGATAGCATGATAAATTCACTCAAGAAGCTTTGCATTACATCATTAACATTTTTGCTGTCTCAGGCTAACATATGTTTCTTACCAGGAGGTTGATCAACTTGCCTGGATACCTATAACACGAATTAAGTAACAATTCCGTTCCAAAAATAAATAATCATCATGTTACTTACCAAGTCCATAAGTCCTAGAACAAGCATACTCGTGAAGCCAATTGAGAGTGGCTTGAAAATTTTTTCTAACTTCATCATGATATGTGTTCATTGCAGCTAATGCTTTCTCAGCTTGGGCTTTCCACTTCTCTTCGCCATAATTTAGATACCATTGATTACACAAAGCCACTACACATTCATCACCAGAACGGGATGTGATTGTTTTTTCTGGCTCATAGTATATATTTGCACTATTTTCTTGTACTAGCTTCGCTTGTAATATTTTTTTTACATCCTGTATTTTACTACCCTTATACTCCCCAACTAGTAAAACTCCATCATAAAAACCTTTTAGATAAACCATTTCTTTAGCTTGAGTTAGCTTATCCTTATCATTCTGACTTTGTATTTTTAATTTATCATAAACGTGAACCGCAGAAAGATTCCCAAATTCTGGAATTTCAAGAATGGGGACAGGTTTAAATGGAAGGACCATTTCATCTTTAATGCCGTATTTTTCTCTGAAGGCAGGTTTCTTCTGTAAATCAATAAGGGCTGCATAGTCATCTGGAGAATCGGATGGTACACTTGTCACTATACCAGTTCCCTTATCCTCTTTTATGGTCAACATGGGAAGGGCATATACTTTCGGATAACATGTTAAAGGCGATCTTATAATGATTCCAATAAGATCTTGCCCTACAATTTCTTTAAGTATATTATACTCTCCATCTTTCGCTGTAAATCCTTGATATGACATGTTCCTAGCAGCTCGTCTTGTGCAGATAAATATGCCATCTTTCAAAGTTTCAAATGCAATATACTTAATATCTGGATGTACCCAGCAGTTAGTTTGACCATACATTGTCTCTGGTCGTAACGTGGCTGCAACTAAACTTACTTTCTTACCTTCAAAACACCTAAAGAGGGTAAAACGCAAAATTTAGAATGTTTAATTGTAATTTATTTTAATGCAAGAGTTCCACTATAGACTGTGTTCACGGTTAAGCAAAATATAATTCATGAATATTTGAGTAAACAATACAGACAATCAGTTGCATGTTGCAATTTAAAATCACACATACATGGTACAAGCAGAAAACCTAGAGCATTTAAGCATGATAAGTAAATAAGTGCAGAGTTGTAAATTTGTGCAACAAAAAGCAGAGTATTAAATGTTTAGCATGGTTTCTGAGGTCAGTCCTCCAACGTCTGTCGTAGGTGGAAATGCCGCCATACGTTCTCTAGATTTGAGTAATAATTTTCGCATCGGAGAAAACTTTAAGAATTGAATATTTAATTGTCCCTCAAAGTGCACACAGAGGATTTTAAAGACGATAGTCAAGTGAAATTAGCCAGCTTAGGCCGCGTTTCCACCTGGAAGCTGACTCGCAAAAGTCTTGCAGAAGTTCCTTGCTGTATGGTTTACATGTTGTTACAATTTATGCAATTTATTTCTGTAATAATTGTCATGCGAGAAACTCACGGATCATACTGTCGCAACTTATCGCGCAGGTGATTACACACGAAAGCTTACATGTGTCGCGACAATAACTATCGCAATTTTTTCTATTCTATACTTCGAGATAATGACGTCAAGACGCGTACATATAGCAGCTGCATCAAGTATTTTGTTGTTGAAAAAGAATTCAGCAGTAGAGAATTTTTGTGCGATGAAATTAAGTACCGAGCTTTTTTTTTAATTCGGTTTTTATAATCCACATGCTGGTTGTCCCAACCAAGGATTAAACTCATAAAATCCTATTAACTTATACTATGTTCACGAGACCATTCACGAGTTTATCGTTGAGTTATTTTCAATTGAAGAAAAACACGTGTCGTGTGCGCGATACTTGCTGCGAGATATACGAAACTAGACCGATAAGCACCGAGATCTGTCGCGCGTCGACGCATACATGTTTAGAGATGCTTTCGTAACTACTCGTAGGAAGCGCTTGACAAACTGTCGCGACATCACTTGCTACGGGGTTTACACTTGCAAGCTGCTGTGAGACAGACTATCGGACCTTTCTCGCGCAAGTTATCTTGCAGGTGGAAACGCGGCCTTACTGTCAAATGTGTACATATGTGCAAGCCTGCACAACACATACTATGTTCAACAAGAAGTATACATTATATATTTAAATTAAAATTAATACACAAATAGCTCACTTAAATATATCTGCAAAAGGTGGTAAGACTTCTAATTTGATTAAAGTATACTCTTGAGGCCCAGCTCCCTCTCCAGAACTTCTGTCATGATCCATACAAGGTTGTTTATCTAAGGGTGAAAAAATTGTGTATCTTTTGCCATACATTATCTTTTCACGAGCTTTCAGATGATTGAACTGCCATCTTATAAATGAGTCATAAAATGGGTTTGCGTCAGTCGTTATGAATTTTCTACGCCAGTCTACCTGATAAAAAAAAAACATTTAATTTAAAATGCCCTTTTGATAGGATCTAGGGAGGTATAATGAGTTTGTATGCTATTACTTTAAATATGCAGAATGGTAGCAGTACTGAGTATTTTCATTCCTAAAAAATATTTATAATATTTATTATATCTATTTACTTTAGGGTTGATTCACGCGTACAACAATCGCGGCTTCGCTGGCGTGCTAATATATATAATTATGAATTGTAGCCTTTGTGTTATTCTGATGTATAAACTATGGTAACTATCCTGTAAAGTTTCACCTAAATCCGTTCAGCAGTTTTAGCGTGAAAGAGTAACAACCAGCCATCCATTCTTACAAACTTTCGCGTTTAAATTATAGTAGGTAGGTTTGTTATTCGACTCTACCAGTAGTTACAATTGAATGATTTTATGAAGTTGTGCTGTCGCGCGACCAAAATATGTTAGTTGCTGCAACGACTTTTATGAGCCCAGACTTTTCGGCACCGGTTTTGGGTGCAGTGTCGGTGCGTCGACCCAACGTTGCGTCTGCAATGTAGTCGGTGTCATTCGAAACATCGATAACGACGGCAAAACATAATTTTCAAACAAATACTAACAAACAAGCAGACGGATTTCCTGATGGTAAGAAATTGACGCCGCACTTACGAGCATTTTGATTTCAAAACCGTTCAAAAGTCACAATTTATAATTTCTATGGATTTAACCAGAGTTTACATTTTATTGCCCCTTAATAATGGTACTATCATAAACCGTTCCAACATCGGACCCTTCCTAATGTAAACCCTAGTCAGGTAGTCAGAAACTAGTCTTTGTTGTCATTTAACGTTTAACGTAACATTTAATTTCATGATACATTCCAAACTTGCATGTGGTGTTAATATTGGTCAGAAGAGAACTGTGGAAAGTTTTAACTATGTAATCTGGAGAACAAGGTATGTACTTAATTACTTATTTTTTAGCCGCATCAATAGAGGGTAAAAAATGAGTAGGTACTTTGGTAATTATACCGATTTAGATCAGTTTATTAATATACTATTGTGGTAATATTGTGGTAGTGTGGTTTTTTTTTTTTCGGTGGCAACACTCGAACTGTCAATAGCGAATTCAATCAGCTGTACTATTTTTTCATAAAATAAATTAGAAATTAGTGTTATTCTACAATAAAATTGTGAAAAAATAAAGTTTACATAGTTAAAGTAACAAATATAAAACTTAGTGTAAAGTGACTAAAAAGTGAAT